>JAJEKV010000100.1:0-157087 GCA_021234155.1 Isoetes taiwanensis | reverse complement strand
ATGGCCTTTGAAACTATGCATCACTTTGGTCCGAGGGTTTAATGACATTGTTACATATCTCCTTTCCCTCTTTCATCATGTTACCCCAAACACCAAAAAATCCCTAGTCCCTAATAGCATACTAGTAGCCTCTTCCAACATAATTGGATGTAAGGGAGGACCATTGGTCATCCCCCCGCACTATGGATTGTGGGCTATTGTTAGTCCTGTCCTGCGGCCTCCCTGTACAGACTATTCATGCATACCACCTGATTGGGTCAAGAACAAGGACCCACAGTGTGCACGTGTCACTGTCAAAGGCCCAACAGAAAGACTAAGCAAGGACACGCTTAGCCAAAGCCTGGTTCATAATAAGAGGGCGCCGCCGGGGACAGGATTTGCCACCGGGCCTCGCTGGCCATTACACAGGATTCCGTGTTTTTCAAGAGGCACCGCCAAAGATTCCTCGGTGAATCGCCTCTCCTTCCCGTGAGTCGGCACCAGATTAGTCACCGGGTTCGTATTGGGCCAAAGCACATTGTACCATATATATGAGTAGAGCTAGGGCATGAGTTTTTAGATGAGTTTTGAGTCTTGTCTCTTTTCGGGCCTTTCTGGCATGGAGAGCTCATGTATGTTCATCGCTGATATCAAGGGAAGTTATCATTTTCTCTCATTGTTCTCTTTGTTCTGTTTCTCTTCCTTGTTCTGTTCTTGCAAAATCCCGCGCGGGACATAGTGTCCCCGAATTCCTCCTTCTGTTAGATCCACAGGTCCTCACAGAGGGCTGTCTTCCAGGAGTTCCCGAACCCAGACCCCAAACACTGTCGCCGTTGCCGGGTCTGATTCGATCCTCATTTCTTCTGTCGCCATGTCTGTCCGAAATTTCACGCCAGAAGAACTCCTTTCTCAGACGGCATCTCGCTTGGAGCGACATCATCGAAGGGAAGCTGTTCGCGACATGTATGGATCTGCTTACGACATTGAGGGCGGCCACATTCGTCTCGCCCAGTCCCACCCACCCTCAGTCGCCAACCCAACCCCCTTTCATACCCTGATCATGCCTTACATTCATCATCCTTCAGGCCAGCCATACGCCTCTTCCTTCACAACCATCATACCACATGTCTTTTGGCGCCTACCCAAGCATTTCCTTTCCCTACATTTCCCACCACTCTTCCCCTATAAACCTACCGACGAAAAAACCAATGCACTGTCGTGGTCCTTCGTGCACTATACCACCTTTCAACTCCAATTCAATATAATCCCTACACCGCTCGCCCAAGCACTTTTCCCTTCTACCTTTCAAACCCTTTAAACCGACGTATCCCACCTTTTGGCAACACGAAAGCCAAACCCTTAGACCAAAGTGCTCGTGCTCCACATGGAAGAATTTGAGGCTCGCTGTCCTCAATGGTCATGCGCAACCTCAACCGGAATTCCACATCTTTTTCCACCACACCGCGGGTTTTCCTCATCAATGGCTTTGCGTCCAACAAAAGCCACCGAAACAAGATTGGTCCGAAATGCGAATCGCTTTTCTACATGGGACCACTGATGATGATCAACTTCATCTCAAGCAACTCAATGACCTTCAACAAGAGCTTCCACGAGTCTGCCCGATTTTATCGACTTCACATTCTCGCCAAGAACTCAAGGAGTACCCAACACAAGCCGATCTTGGTCCGTTTTCCAAGGGACTTCCTCCAGCCTATCGGGGACTCCATGACTAATACTCAAGGCATCCAAGACTTTGAGCAGGCTATCGACCTTTGTCAATCACCCACACAATGTTTCTCCCGTATGCGGGCTCTTCAAGAGCTCCCTTTCATTCCACCGCCATGGTTCCACAGACGCATTGCCCACCAACACGCCAACATAGCAAATAGCCGAGACCGGGTGCCATATCTCAGAAATACCAAGGCTACTTGGTAAATGAGTGCAACTCCACCCATGGCCCGCCTCATTGCAAAAATGCAACATGTGCAATCATGCTACCTAAGAGTGCACTCCGCGACTCATCCAACACCTTTTCCGCAACAAACCGGTTTATCAAGTGCAAACCACACCTCAAAGAATAATCGCATCTATCGCTAGCCCACCACCGCAGCGAACCCAATCAACTCTATCAAGAATAGAGCAAATAACGGGGACCCAACACACGCCCTCCTTTTGATCCTTCTAAAGCTCAAGAATCACCGCCAAGAATGGGGTCATACCACCACTGACAAGGTCCTCAACTTCCACAAAGTTCAGTCGCCTTCGACACAAATCGACCATATTTGGCCCGCCTTCACGGCTTTACCAACTCGATTGCTAATGGCAAACAAGGCCCACGCCCCGTTCTAAGAAGCCACCGCCATCACGCAATCAACCAGCCAATCAACCTCAGATGGATCAACAAGCACAGGAAGAGATTTTTTTTTCGTGCTCTTAATCCTCCAGTCCAGCCATCAAATTGGGTTGGTTTGTTTCACGAAAGACTGTGGCATCACGCCCCTTGACCATTATTCCAAATGGCACGCAACCCCGCTTTTGCAAGAGACACCATTCCTCATGAGGAAGAAAAAAGGTTCATTTTGCACTGACTTAGAGAAACTCATGCCAAATGTCATGCCTAAAGTTCGCCAAAGCATTTTGAATCTCATGCAAGCCGGCCAAGGTCGCAGACGCTATAAATGTTCATGCCACCACTAGAGCTCAACAAAGACAAGATACACCTTCCACATCTCAACCTCCACGCCTCGTACATATCTCAATATTGCCGCAGGGTTGACCTTTCTCAAAGAAGTTAAGCCGCTTCATTACCACGCGACTCCAAAGACCCATGGAACCAAGCAGATCCTTTCTCTCATGTGCCTTTGAACTCCAAGAGGAGTCGGCAAAATCAAAAATCCCCTTAAGTTTGGCAACAATTTTGAAACTCGTCTCCGCTTCTCAAGGACCGCTACCACTCCCCACTGCTTTGGTTGGGTCGTTGCTACCTCTACCCCCACCTCCATGCCACTTGGGTAATCAACAAGTCAACCATGTTCAAATAGATGGAGGTAGCGTAAGAAATCTCATCACGGGATAAACTCCGCAAAACAAATGGGCATCAAAGAACTTATCTGCCCCATATGACATCAAATTGGCTAATGGCCATATCACAAAACCTCAAGGCCACTTTTTTCTCACATCAACATTGGTGACCTCCCATTCCCTTTTGGAATTTGAGTTTGGAAGGCTGGGAAAGATCCCTGATTATGAAATGTTGGTTTGCCAGACCTTTTCTCCGCCAAAGCCAAGAGTATCCACACCGGGCCAATCATCAAGCTACCATCACCTTGGTCAAATGCCACCATGGACTTGAAACAGCAAGATCATTTCATTGAACATGCCGAACCCTCTCTTCGACACGCATTCCGGGAGGGAAGCTCGTAATATCTATCAAGTTCAGATCCACCAGCGAAGTTCCTACCTCGCCATCCCACCCCTAATATGCCGATCCTTGGGTGAAATGACTCTGATCGTGACTAGGTCGGCGCTTTGCTTGACCCCTACCCGCTCCTTGCAATCGAATCCAACCGTTGATCACTTTTCGCATGAGGAATCTCCCCGCAGCTCTCCCCGAGATGTCCACGCCAATATGAAGCAACCTCCCCGCTTGATGAAACTCAAGAACCTCTCTTTTTCACCACGCAGAGTGCCGCGATCCCGTTATGCTCCAACCTCCTGCACACATTGTCCAGACACCGGCGATACCCCATATTCAGATCGTGTCGATCGTGGACGCGGCAACAATCAGCCCGGCCCGCTTTGTTGAAATCTTCCGACACCCCATCGTAATGTGTCAGCCACGCTTTTCAAAAAGTTCAAACACATTTTCACCGAGCTACAGAGATCTTCTGGAATCAACAAAAGCTTGGGGAACTCACCATTCCTACCAAATCTGGATGCACGCCCAGCTTTAGCAACGACAAGCACGGGCCAACCCCACTACCGCGGATCGCCGCCAAGGCGAAATTGACAAACTCCTGGCCGCAGTTTGATCTATGAGGTCAAACATTCTCAATGGGTGAGCCCCATCGCCATTGCACTCAAACACAATGGTAAGATCCACGCTATGGACTACCGAAAACTTCAATCAGCCACTCGGAACGCGACCATTTTCCCCTTCCTTCACGCACTGTGTTCGAAGAGGTCGCTGACATGAGATGTACTCCTTCATGGATGGTTTTTTCCGCTACAATCAGATCTCAATCAAAGAATCTGATCAACTCAAGACTACTTTCACCACCCCTGCGGCACTTTTTGCCTACAAGGTGGTTCCTTTTGGCTTATCAAACTCTCCATCCACGCTTTCAACGCATCATGCTCTCGCTTTTCATGATTTCATGAAGGAAAATCCCTTCTACAAATTTTTCAAGATGACTTCTCTGCCTACGCCCATGGTCAACCATTTGATAAATTGGAACTCGCCTTTCAGAAAAATGTGATGAGTCCGCATTAGTCTCAATCCGAGAAATGCACCTTTATGCCACCTCGTGAGTTCTGTTAGGGCCACGCTTGTCGCCAAAGCGTATCACCACAGATCCTCGCCAAAATCGGGCCAGGTGCTCAAGGCTCAAGCACCGTACCAATATCAAGGAGACACGCTTTTCCCGGTAAGGTCAATTATTACTCCACCTTCATTCCCCGACTAGCAACCATCATTGCGCATCCCATTCATAAACTCATTTGGTGATGAATCCACCCCGCTTGAATTCCCAAAGCGATGTCGCTTCCAACAACTTGAAGCTTTTGCTTACCGTGCCCCGGTTTGTTCCTCCTCAATGGGACAAGCCCTTTCATGTTCATGTCGATGTCTCGGGCGCTTGCTATTGAGTCGTTTCTTTCAAGAATATGATGCGCGACACCGACAAACCAATCGACACGCCAGCCAGAAAAACTCAATTTCGCTGAAGCAACTATTCCGGCCACGAAGCCGCGAAGCTTTGGGTCTCATTTTCTCGCGGTCCAACGCCTCACCACTACCTTTTGGGGCAAATAAATCGCTTTTGTTGACCACCAAGCACTCCTTTATTTGATCAACAACCACACCCACGGGCCGCATTGCTCGTTGTCCTTTCTTTCCAAGAATTTGCCCTTTGAAATTGTTCACAAGGCTTCCAAGAAATCTCATGTGGTCCCCGATTATCTTTCACGCATCCACACGATGATCCTCAACTGAGTCTCGTGACGCCTTTCCCGACGCCAACTCTTTTAGTCACGCAAATACCACATTGGTTCCATGATTTTCGCCAGCATTCTCCTCACGTGCTGCTTTCCACCGTAAGACGACGCCTTTCCCCGCCAAGCGGGTAATCCCGGGCCGACATCAATTTCCTCGCAGGTCCGTGGATCACACCATGGTTGCGTGACATCTCTACAAAAAGGGTAAGGATACCATCCTTCGGACGCCGTTTCTACCTCATGAAGTTCCGTGATATTGTTAGAGAAGCTCATCAAGGGCTAGGTGGTGGTCATTTTCATGGTGACACCACCAAGACGCTAAAAACCTTCTAGCTGGGTATTTTTGGCCCACGCTTCAAAGACGCCACCCCACCAAGACGCGGATGCTTGCCACCGGGGGGTCGGCCGACGGCCCGCGGACGCTCTTTCCTTTGACGCCGGCCGCCACGCCACTTCCTTCAAAGAAATGGGGAATGGATTTTGTGGGACCCATCGACCTCCCCGCTACGCAGCACACCCGCGTTCGCTACATTCGTTCTCACCGACCACGCTACCAATGGGCGAAGCTTGGCGACTTCCGCATAACACCGCAGCTAGAACGCCTGTGGTCCTTTATCAACAAATCATCACGCTGATTCGGGCTGCCCCACTGAGCTGGTCGCTGATCGGTGTCCATTTTATCAATCATACCATCAAGGAGTCGACGGATTATCTCCTCGATACATCATCACAAGAGCACACCTTACTATCCTCATAATGGTTTGGCGAAGCACCAACAAAAATTCGTCACCATTCTCAAGAAAATTTAGGACGCTTCACGCACGTGACCGGCAAACAAAGCTTCCTTAACCGTTTTTTGGGCCTACAATACTTGTTTCAAAAATAGCTACAGTCACACTCTTTCAAATTGGTTTATGGTCGAAGCTCTCATGCCGCTTGAATACATCCTTCCAACACCCGCTTTCAACCAAGCACGCCCATAACCTCGCCGCACTCAAAGAAAGGGTCTATCAATTGGAACAAATTGGATGAACTTTAGAAGGGATGCTTATATTCGTGTTCTTCATGGACAACAAGCTTGCAAAAATCTTTACATGACAAACGCTCCAAGACAAAAACAATCAAAGAAGGAGATTTGGTTCTTCTTTATGATTCTCTGCACAAAAATTTTCCTGTAAACTTAAGTTTCGCTGGCTTGGCCCTTATCAAATTGTTCACGTGGTTCGACCCAAATAAGCCCAACCGGGTCACAGTTAGATGGCACTCCATTACCTACACCTGTTAATGGCTTTCTACCAAAACATTTCATCACACGTAAAGTTTAAAATCAACAAAACGAGGGATACAGCTCAAGAAGCAAACACAACAAATAGTGACTAAAACTACAGATATTATCTTATAGGTGGAATTTTTTTACAAAATGTGGGCACAGCCCAGCTATTTCCCGCTTATGGGCACCGCCTATATACAAAAATGGGCTCGTGAGCCCCATCTACTAAAACCCTAAGAGGAAAACCCTACTCCCGGTTCGAAAGTGAGGTGATGCGAGGAGGTGGTAGAGGTTCCCCGGCTGTGGTCCCAAATAAGGTGCAAAACCACCTCCATTCCATTGGTATGAGGGAGGATCGATGTTCACCATCCCTAACACCAGCCATCCATTCTCAAAGCCACGATTGTGGCAGCCAGAGGTCCAAACAATTCATTTTGCAAGTAATCCACTCTCGACAGCCAGGGGGCATAGTGCTCTCGCTCAAACCAAAGAAGAAGCCATGCCGAAATACCATCGGATGCCTTTCGCTTCACTCCCTTAGCTCGCCTTATATAGCCAACCGAGGACCTCCTGTCGACGCGGACCAATCAAAAACAATCGCCAACGTGTTTGCAATGCAAGGTCAAGCTTTAAACCGAAATCTCTTCTCCGTACGATATCTAGCAAGGGTACCCTCGACACATTCGCTTTTAATGATATCCCACTTCGAAGTTGCCAAAGATTAAATGCCATTGCTTTTTTCATACCCGCAATATTAATAATATGTGTCGCTGGCCTTTACATCCGATCATTCTCTCAATGCCTCATCTCCACCGCTTCATTGCTTCTCCCTTTGTTGTTTGGGGACTTAGCCAAATTTTTTGCCTCTCAATCGCATCCTTGACATCTTTTCAACACTGCACCATCAATCGGTTCGTTTCATCCTCATCATACCCCTCGCTTCCATTTGCGCCCTAAACCTTTTTGCCCTCCGCTTCATACTTCGTCTCCGTTCTTTGCCTTTTCGTCCCTCCGCTTTTGATCACCGTTCTTTCAGAAATCTTTTGCCATGGCTGCATCTAAAATTTTCTACACTTCAAGCTATCGCTTCCTGTGGAACCGGCTCTTTTCGAAGCGTCGGTATCTTTCTTGATGACGCCCACTTTTCGTGAAGCCCTTGTTGGGTCCGAATCGCGGAAGTCGCAAATAATTCTCTCAAAATGGAACTTCCGCTCTAAATCCTGACCGGTTGAAGCAGCTTCATACCACGCGGTCGATGGCACCACCATTTCGGCTAACTCAACACTTGATTTCGTGAGGTATTCCATATTCCTTTGCAAACCCCTTGTTTATCTTGGTCTCATACAGATCTAGATGTCACGTAGTTTGGTGCACCTCCTTATCACGCCAATGTGCATCGCCGACAATATCGACAAGCCTCATGAAACTTTTGTTAAGTTTCGTATGCAAGTTCCTTGGTATTCTATCAAGAACACACATATCAATAAGCCTTTCTATAATATCGTGCTCACCGCTACTCACTCCAACAACCACATTGATTGGCCCCACTTAATGTTCTACCGCTTCTCCAAGAAGTTGACCGCCTTTCGCCGCCACTTCTATTTCTCGGTTTCTGCGGGAGGCCACCTTCAAGCCATCATCCCACATTACTTTCCTCCCACACCTCCTCATTCTCATGATTCCACTCGGCCGTCCTTCCTCGGACTCACCAAGTTGGCACGCCACACCCTTCCCCTCAGTCATGTCAACATTCCCCGCGACTCACATGTCACTGCCTCCTCATCCGCCACAAAATCCAAGCCTTCCAGCCACATCATGTCTCTCACAAACATCGCAAACTAGGCAAAGAAAGCTCCACCCACCACAACACCCTCACCGCTTGTTGTATCAAGATCGGTGAGGGATGCCTCAAGCCGCCGTTTCGCTACAAGAATCCCAAGCAGCTCTTATGAATGAGGGTTCAAACGGCCCCTGGAGGCCTCCCCGATGCTCACCGTGACCTCCAAGCTGCCACCGCACAAGTTGCAACTTTGAGGCCCAACTTCAAGACAAGCACCTGAGCTCTTACAGCCCGTGATAGATCTCAAAGTGCACAGGATCGACCAACCTACTTACGACGGCGGGCTCAACTCCAATCGTAAATTCAGGACTTATTGGACCAATACAAGTCCAAAGATACTCTCTTTGAGTGCCAAGGAGAAAGATATTGCTAAGCTTGATGCCTTGTACCGAGCTTTGTGACAATTACAAAGATCGTGTTCAAAACCTTACAGAGCGCGACGCCGCGAAATTGCCTCTTTTTTGGCTCAGCTCTCCACCGTAATTTTCACCACATCCCTCCAAGATCGCCTTTTACCTGGAGGTTCGTAAACGTAAAACTTTGATGATGACGCGGAGATTGCCAGCGGTTTTTCACTCAATGCTCCCGGGCAATCTCTCCTCACAAGTTAACACTTCACCGGAACGGGTCCGCGGACCAGGCCACGCTTTTAGAAAAGGACCACCGTGATCCGTGACCTCGAACAACGCCTAAACCAAAGAAGTATTCGGTCTGGCCGATGAGGCTCGCACCAAACTGGACGCTATATCACCATTGTTCGCCAAATACCGTTGATTTCCCCGCCTTTTCCGCTATCATGATTATGTAGTTTGCGTGCCACCTCTTTCTTCCTCGGGGCATGGCTGATGGACTATGGATGTTCACCGCGCCGCAGCATTTTCTTCGATCGGCGGAACCTCCATTGAAGACAAAGGTTTATGTCAGGCCCTCTTGGTCTTTGATCTCATTCACCGCGACGATCCGCACTTCATCACCTTCGCTAATTGTTCAGCCCCATGGCTTACATTTTTCATAATTTCTATCCGGGTGATACACGAGAGCTTTCTTATGGGCCACAACCTGCACTTTCGGTGACCCCACTTTTCAATGGTTGCCTTCAGATAACAACCCCTCTCTCACCGGATCATGTCGCATCCACGCCTTTCATCAAGAGTACATGCCTCGAAGCTTGCACATCATTTACCTCTCTCGCAAGCTAAGTGTCGCAACAAATACGGAAGTATCCGGGACATCCCGAGATCTTCCCCTATGCACAAATTTATATGCAACACCTCGCCGGTTACAATCAATTACGCAGTTTTCTCGATAGCAAGACCGCCCCCACAGATGGGATAGCCCTCCTGCCAACTCTCTGCCCCTGTTCGATCGCAGGTGTCAAGCTCTTGATCCGCCCTTGTCGCTGAATTCCCGGGGCAAGAACGACAAAGAACCCACCACCTGCATGGTTCCCTCCCCTATGCTTCCCCTCGGTGTTCCTCCACCCAGGTTCCCGACTGACATGCGCCTCCCCTTTTGACAAAGGTCATGGATGGCCATGCTGGATGGACTCCACCTCAGATCTCGACGGATCTCCGGTGGATCCCCGCTTTGTTCGCCGTTTCCATTGGGAGGAAGGTGCCACTCTTGATAAACACCATGAATTGGATCTATATTGCAAATGAGCGTGGTTGGCAACGCCCTGCTGCGCTTACATGGTCTTGACACCTTCTTTGCACGCCAGCCACCTCACCGCATCCTTCTTCCCACCTTCAAGCGTGTTTTTGTGCTACTATAAAATGCATCTTGCTCAGCTTAAATCGGCAAAGGTCCCATTTTTCATTGCAATCCGAATGCCGTTGTCGCCTTCTTCGCCTCCGGACTGGGCCCTCATGGAATGTCGGGCGAGCTTCTTCAGACGCCCATGCCGCCTTTTGAAGACATGGTAATGATCTCGCTTTTCTCATTGATGCGATCCCGCCTTTTGGCCTCAACACTCCTCCCGCTTCTACAAACACGCCAGATCTCATTGGCAAGTACCATATCGGTGCCCGGCCCCACCCCGCGAGGATCACTTTCGACAGATGGCTTCCCCTCACCCTCAAACACTTCCTCCTTTTCTTCACTCAGTGTCGCTTGTGGAGTGTTAGTCCCTGCCTCCCGGGTACGTGACTATTCATGCATACGGACGGACCGTGTCAAGAACAAGGACCCACAAAAGTAATGTCGGGCCGCCAAAGGCCCAACAAGACCAAGCAGCGGACCCACGCACAAAGCCCGGGTCTCCTACCAAGAGGCCTTCGAACAAGGGATCGCCACCAAAGGCCGGGCCAACAACAGATTCCAAGCTTTTCAAGAGGCACCGCCAAAGATTCTCAGAATCGCCTCCTTCCGTGAGTCGCACCGAGATCACCGGGGTGTTATATTGGGCCAAAGGCCATTGTACTATATATATGAGTAGAGCTAGCACATGAGTTTTAGATGAGTTTTGAGTCTTGTCTCTTTTCAAATTTCTCTCGATTGGAGAGCTCATGTATGTTCATCGCTGATATCAAGGAAGCTTATCATTTTCCTCTCATTGTTCTCTTTGTTCGCTTTTCTTCTTCTTTGTTCTCTTTTTGCAAATCCTGCGGATATAGTCCTCCTGATTCTCCCTTTAGATCCACAGGTCCTCACAGAGGGTCGCCTTCCGTGAGTTCCCCGAACCCGCACCCCAAACACCGCCGCTGCTTGCCGTTCTGATTCGATCCTCATTTCTTCGCCGCCATGTCCGTCCGGAATTTCACGCCGTAAGAACTCCTTTCGACGGCATCTCGCTTGAGCGCTTATCATCGGCGGAAGCCGTTACGACATGTATGGATCCGCTACGACATTGGCGCTTACATTCTGGCCTCGTGCTCACGGCGACTACCCTAATTCGCCGTGAAACTCGTTTCGCCCCGCCTCCTCTGCTGCGGTAAACATTGCTCACGCCTCGGGCCATCATTATCGTGAGCCCTATCGCCCAACCTTCAACCTTTACTTTCATACCCCGATCATGCCTACATTCATCATTCTTCGTGCCATACGCCTCTTCCTTCACAACCATCTCCCTGTAAGGATATCCACATGTCTCTTTTTTGCTTCTACCCAGAATTTCTTTCCCTACATTTCCCACCACTTTCCTTTTTACAACCTTACCGACCTCAAAAACCAATGCTCGTGCACCTTCGCCTCAACCTAGCCACCTTTCATCGTGGTCCTTCGCACTATACCACCTTCAACTCCACCTCAATATAATCCCTACACTGTTCCCCCGCCCAGCCAAGCACTTTCCCTTCTACCTTTCAAACCCTTAAACCGACGTATCCCACCTTTGGGCAACACGAAAGGCAAACACTTAGACCAAAGTGCTTCGTGCCCACATGGAAGAATTTGAGGCTCGCTGTCCCGAATGGTCATGCGAACCCTCAACTGAAAATCCACATCTTTTTCCACCACATCAAGGTTTTCCTCATCAATGGCTCATGTCCAACAAAAGCCACTGAAAACAAGATTGGTCTGAAATGCGAAACCCTGCTTTTCTT
Organism: Isoetes taiwanensis; assembly: GCA_021234155.1. Taxonomy (NCBI): domain Eukaryota; kingdom Viridiplantae; phylum Streptophyta; class Lycopodiopsida; order Isoetales; family Isoetaceae; genus Isoetes; species Isoetes taiwanensis. The sequence continues at coordinate 145,242 of JAJEKV010000100.1, read as the reverse complement.
TCTCATTATGGGACCACCGGATGATGATCAACTTCATCTCAAGCAACCAATGACCTTCAACAAGAGCCCACGAAGTCCGCCTCCGGGATTTGCAGATCGACTTCGCGATTCTACTCAAGAAACTCAAGGAGTACCCAACACGTGCAGCCGGATCTTGGTCCGGTTTCTCCAAGGACTTCCTCCAGCCTATCGACTCATGACGAAATACCTCGTGGTTCAAGACTTTGGAGCAAAGCTATCGACCTTGTCAATCACTCCGCAATGTTTCCTCCCGTAGGCGGCTCTTCGGAGCTCCCTTTCATTCCACCAGGAGTTCCACAGACGGGCCGGCCCACCTCAACACGCCAATCATAGCCGCGCCGATTCGGGTGCCATATCTGCAAATACCAAGGCCACTTGGCAAATGAGTGTAACTCACCCATGGTCTGCCTCATTGCAAAAAGATGCAACATGTGCATCATGCCACCTAAGAGTGCACTGCACTCATCCAACACCTTTCCAACAAACCGGGTTTATCAAGTGCAAACCACACCTCAAAGAACAATCGCACTATCGCCACCAGCCACCACCGCAGCGCAACCCAATCAACTCTATCAGAACAGAGCAAACAACGGGACCCAACACGCCCTCCTTTTTTGATCCTTCTAAAGCTTCAAGTTATCACCGCCAAGAATGGGGTCATACCACCACCTGTCCTCAACTTCCACAAGTTCAAAGCTTCGGCACAAATCAGACCACATCGGTCCCCTCACGGCTTACCAACTCTCGATTGCTAATGGCAAACAAGGCCCACGCCCCGTTTTTAAGAAGCCACCTCGCCGGTCTCAGCCATCACGTTATCAACCAGCCCCCCGCCAATCAACCTCGATGGATCAACAAGCACAGGAAGAGATTTTTCAGCTCTTAATCCTCCAAATTCCAGCCCATCAAATTGGGTTGGTTTGGTTTCACGCTAGACCGTGGCATCACGCCCCTTGACCATTATTCCAAATGGCACGCAAGAACCTGCCTTTGCGAGACACCATTCCTCATGAGGAAGAAAAAGGTTCATTTTGCACTGACTTAGAGAAACTCATGCCAAATGTCATGCCTAAAGTTCGCCAAAGCATTTTGAATCTCATGCAAGCCGCCAAGGTCGCGACGCTGGCAAATGTTCATGCCACCACCGTGAGCTCAACAAAGACAAGATACACCTTCCACATCTCAACCTCCACGCCTCTACATATCCCAATATTGCCGCAGAGGTTGACCTTCTCAGAAGTTGTCGCTTCATTACCACGCACTCCAAAGACCCGTGGAACCAAAGCAGATCCTTTCTCTCATGTGCCTTTGAAACTCCAAGAGGAGCTGGCAAAAATCAAAATCCCCTTTAAGTTTGGCAACAATTTTGAAACTCGCCCTGCCTCAAGGACCGCTTACCACTCCCCCACCGCTTTGTTGGGGCTGTTGCTACCTCTACCCCCACGGTCCATGCCACTTGGTAATCGCCAAGTCAACCATGTTCAAATAGATGGAGGTAGCGCAAGAAATCTCATCACCTGATAAACTCCCAAACAAATGGGCATCAAAGAACTTTATCTAGCCCCATATGACATCAAAAATTGGCTAATGGCCATATCAATGACCTCAAGGCCATGCCTCTTCTTCACATCAACATTGGTGACCTCCCATTCCCTTTGGAATTTGAGTTTGGAAGGCCGGGAAGATCCCTGATTATGAAATGTTGGTCTAGAGACCTTTTCTCCGGCCAGCCAAGAGTATCCATTACTAGGCCACCGGATCAGTTAGTCATCACCGATGGTCACCCTCAATGCCACCATGGACTTGGAAACGTGCAAGATCATTTTCGCATTGAACATGCCGAACCCTCTTCGACACACGCATTCCCGAGGAAGCTCGAATATCTATCAAGTTCAGGCTCCACTGCCGAAGTCTCCGCCTCTCCTCATCCTACTCAATATGCTGATCCTTGGGGTGAAATGACTCTTATCGTGACCAGGTCGGCGGGCTTTGCTTGACCCCACCCTCTCCCTTGCAATCGAATTCAACGGGTTGATCACTTTTCTCGATGAGGAATCTCCCCGCAGCCTCAGTGATGTCCACGCCAGCCATGAAGCAACCTCCGCTGATGAAACTCAAAGAACCTCTTTTTTTCACCACGCCAGAGTGCCACGATCCCGTTATGCTCCAACCTCCTGCACACATTGTCCAGACACTGGCAGCACCCCATATTCGCACTCCGTAAGTCGAGATCGTGGGACGTTGGCAACAATCACCGTCTCACTTTGCCGCAAATCTTCCGACCCCTATCGTAAACAGGCCTGCCACGCTTTCAAAAAAGTTCAAACACATTTTCGGCCTCGAGCTACAGAGATCTTCGAATCAACAAAAAGCTTGGGGAACTCACCATTCCTACCAAATCGATGCACGCCCAGCTTTAGCAACGACAAAGACCGGGCTCAACCCCATTACCGCGGATCGCCAAGGCGAAATTGACAAACTCTTTTGCTGCGTTTGATCTATGAGATCAAACATTCTCAATGGGTGAGCCCCATCGCCATTGCACTCAAACACAATGGTAAGATCCGCCGCTTGCGTGGACTACCGGTACTCAATCGCTGCCACTGAGCGCGACCATTTTCCCCTTCCCTTCACGCACTGTGTTCTGAAGAGGTCAGCCGACATGAGATGTACTTCTTTCATGGATGGTTTTTCCTCGCTACAATCGATCTCAATCAAAGAATCTGATCAACTCAAGACTACTTTCACCACCCCTGCGGGGGTTTTTGCCTACAAGGTGGTTCCTTTTTGGCTTATCAAACTCTCCATCCACGCTTTCAACGATCATGCTCTCGCTTTTCTATGATTTCATGAAGGAAAATCCTTTCTTACAAATTTTTTCAAGATGACTTCTCTCGCCTACGCCCATGGCTGACCATTTGGATAAATTGAACTCGCCTTTTTTCAAATGATGAGTCCCAAGATTAGTCTCAATCCGAGAAATGCACCTTTTACCACCTCGAGTTCTCATAGGCCACGCTTGTCGCAAAGGTATCACCACGATCCTCGCCAAAATCGGCTTGTGTGCTCAAGGCTCAAGCACCAGCCAATATCAAGGAGACAAGCTCTTTCCCCTCGGTAAGGTCAATTATTACTCCACCTTCATTCCCTCGACTAGCAACCATTGCAGATCCCATTCATAAACTCACGGTGATGAATCCACCGGGCTTGAATTCCCGTGCGGATGTCGCTTTCCAACGCTTGAAGCTTTTGCTTACTCAGCCCCGGTTCTTGTTTCTCCTCAATGGGACAAGCCCTTTCATGTTCATGTCGATGTCTCTGCATTGCTTTGCTATTGTCGTTTTTTCTCAAGAATATGATGCGCGACACCGACAAACCAAATCGACACGCCGCCAGAAAACTCAATTCTCGGCTGAAAGCAACTATTCCCCCACGAGCGAAGCTTTGGGTCTCATTTTCTCGCGGTCCAACGCCCGCCACTACCTTTTGGGCAAATTAAATCAAGTTCTTTTGTTGACCACCAAGCACTCCTTTTTATTTGATCAACAACCACGCCCCACAAAGCCGCATTGCTCGTTGGTCCTTTTCTTCTCCAAGAATTTGCCCTTTTGAAATTGTTCACAAGGCCGCAATCTCATGTGGTCCCATTATATCTTTTCACGATCCACACGATGATCCTCAACCGAGTCTCGTGACGCCTTTTCCCGACGCTTCAACTCTTTTAGTCACGGCAACACCACATTGGTTCCATGATTTTCAGCACACCTCCTCACATGTGTGCTCTTCCACCGAAGACGCTACCGCCTTCTCCTCGCCAAATGCAATCCCGCGACATCAATTTCTCCGCATGAGGTCCGTGGACTACACCATGGTTGCAGGGACATCTCTACAAAAGGGTAAGGATACCATCCTTCCGACGTACCGGTGGTTCTACCTCATGAAGTTCCGTGATATTGTTAGAGAAGCTCATCAAGGGCTAGGTGGTGGTCATTTTCATGGTGACACCACGCACGCAAAAATCCTTCTAGCTGGGTATTTTGGCCCACGCTTTTCAAAGATGCTCACGCCCACGCCTCGTGTGATGCTTGCCACGTGTGGGTCGGCCGACGGCCCGCGGACGCTTCTTCCCTTGACGCTTGCCACGCCACTTCCCTTCAGCAAATGGGGAATGGATTTTGTGGGGACCCATCGACCCTCCCAAGGCTGCACACCCGCGGCCCGCTACATTCGCTCTCTCACCGACTACGCTTACCAAATGGGCTAAGCTATGACTTCCGCATAACACCGCAAAGAAGCACGCCTGGGTCCTTTATCAACAAATCATCACGCTGATTCTACCGCCCCACCTGAGCTGGTCGCTGATCGGGTGTCCATTTTATCAATCATACCATCAAGGAGCCGACGGACATCTCCCCGATACATCATCACAAGAGCACACCTTACTATCCTCAAGGTAATGGTTTGGCGTAAAAGCACCAACAAAACTCGTCACCATTCTCAAGAAAAAAATTGTGACGCTTCACGCACGTAGACCTGCAAACAAAGCTTCCTACCGTTTTTTTGGGCCTACAATACTTGTTTCAAAATAGCTACAGTGTCACACTCTTTTCAAATTGGTTTATGGTCGAAGCTCTCATGCCGCTTTGAATACATCCTTCCAACACTGCTTTCAACTGGGTAATGCCCATAATCCGGCCACAGACTCAAAGAAAGAGTCTATCAATTGGAACAATTGGATGAACTTAGAAGGGATGCTTATATTCGTGGTTCTTCATGGACAACAGCTTGCAAAAATCTTTACATGACAAACGCCCCAAGACAAAAAACATTCAAAGAAGGAGATTTGGTTCTTCTTTATGATTCTCGTACAAAAATTTTCCCAGTAAACTTAAGTTTCGCTGGCTTGGCCCTTATCAAATTGTTCACGTATTCCCGACCCAAATAAGTTTCCAACCGGCCGAGTTAGATGGCACCCATTACCTACACCGTTAATGGCTTTCGCCAAAACATTTCATCACAACGTAAAAGCGAAAATCAACAAACGATACAGCTCAAGAAGCAAAACACAAATGATAGTGGCTAAAACGGTGGCATATTATATTATAGGTGGATTTTTTACAAAATGTGGGCACGTTCTCAAATATTTCCGCTATGGGCACCGCCCTATATACAAAAAAATGGGCTCGAGCCCCTATCTACTAAAAACCTAAGAGGAAAAACCCTCTACCCGGGGTCTGAGCGCAGGTGATGCGAGGAGGTGGTAGAGGTTCTCGCCGTGGTCCCAAATAAGGTGCGTAACCACCTCCATTCCGTTGGTATGAGGATCGGATGTTCAGCCATCCCGAACACCACCATCCATTCTCGAAGCCACGATTGTGGCAAATGCCAGGTCCGCATAATTCATTTGCAAGTAATCCACTCGACAGCGGTTGGTGGGCATAGTGCGCTTCGCTCAAAACCAAAGAACCAGCCTATGCCGAGCCATCTGATGCCTTTCGCTTCACCCGGCCGTCTTATATAGCCAACCGAGGACCTCCTTGTCGACGTGGACCAATCAAAAACAATCGCCAACGTGTTTGCAATGCAAAAACCGTTTCTTAAACCGAGAATCTCTTCTCCGCCGCATATCTAGCAAGGGTACCCTCTCGACACATTCGCTTTAATGATATCCCACTTGCGAAGATTAAATGCCATTGTTCTTTTCATACCGTCAAACATTACTATGTGTCCTTTGGCCACTGTCACATCCGATCATTCTCTTCACGTCTCATCTCCACCGTTCATTGTTTCTCCTTTTTGTTGCGGGGACTTAGCTAAATTTTGCCTCTCAATCGTGATCCTTGACATCTTTTTCAACACTGGCACTTTATCAACGGTTGCCGTTTAGGTCCTTTATCATGCCCCTTCGCTTCCATTTCGAGCGGCTTAAACCTTTTTTTTCCCTCGCTTCATACTTTTCGGTTCCTCCGTTCTTTGCGCCGTCCTCATTTTGAATCACTGTTTTTTTTCCCGTGAAATCTTTGCCATGGCTGCACCAAAATTTTCTACACTTCGCTACCGCTCCGGGGAACGGCTCTTTTTCGAATGGTATCTTTCTTGACGCCTACTTTCCCGTGAAGCCCTTGTTGGCCCTCTAATCGTGGAAGTCGCAAGCATGTAAGCTTTACTTAATTCTCTCAAATGGAACTTCCGCCCAAATCCCGACCCGCTTGAAGCAGTTCATAGCCAATATCGCCAACAGCAACGCATGGATACACCACAACGGGTCGATGGCACCACCATTTCGCTAACGCAACACTTGATTTCGAGGTATTCCATATTCCTTTTGCAAACCCTTTGTTTATCTTGGTCTCGCCATACGGATCTAGATGTCACGAAGTTTGGTGCACCTCCTTATCACGCCAATGTGCATCGCCGACAAATATCGACAAGCCTCATGAAACTTTTGTTAAGTTTCGCGGGCGCAAGTTCCTTGGGTATTCTATCAAGAACACCCATATCAATAAGCTTTCTATAATATCGCGTTCACCGCTACTCACTCCAACAACCACATTGATTGGCCCCAATTAATGTTCTACCGCGCTTCTTCAAGAAGTTGACCGCCTTCGCTGCCACTTCTATTTCTCGCTTCGTGGGAGGCCACCTTCAAGCCATCATCCGGCATTACTTTCCTTCCACACCTCCTCATTCTCATGATTCCACTCACGGTCCTTCCTCGGACTCACCAAGTTGTATCGTCACACCCTTCCCCTCTCTGGTCATGTCAACATTCCGCGCACTCACATGTCACTGCCTCCTCCTCCGCTACAAAATCCAAGCCTTCCAGTTCACATCATGTCTCACAAACATCGCAAACTAGGCAACAGCAGGCTCCACCACCACAACACCCTCGCCGCTTGTTGTATCGAAGATCGCCAGGATGCTCAAGCCAATTTGTTCTCAAGTTACAAGAATCCCAAGAAGCTCTTATGAATGGGGTTCAAACGCCCCGAGGCCTCGGTCACGGTTCACCGTGACCTTCAAGCTGCCACACCAAGTTTGCAACTTTGGAGGCCCAACTTCAAGACAAGCACGGAGCTCTCTTACAGGCCAGATAGATCTCAAAAAGTGCATGATCAGACCGAGCCTACTTTACGGATCAGGGCTCAACTCCAATCAGAAATTCAGGACTTATTGAGCAAGATAAAAGTCCAAAGATACTCTTGAGTGCCAGGAGAAAGATATTGCTAAGCTTGATGCCTTGTACTCGAGCTTTGTGACAATTACAGCACTTCAGGTTCAAAACCTTACAGGCGTGGACGCCGCCAAATTGCCTCTTTTTGACTCGGCTCTCCACCCCAATACTTCTCGACTCCACATCCCTCCAAGATCGGCTTACGGAGGTTCAAAAACAAACTTCTGATGACGCCGGAGATTGCCAGGCTTTTCCGACTCAATGCTCCCGGGCAATCCTCCTCACAGGTTAACACTTCTTAGAACGGGTCCGCGACCGGGCCACGTGCCTTTCCGTTAGAAAAAGGACCACGGATCCGCGGACCTCGAACAACAGCCACAAACAAGCTATTCCGGTCTGGCGATGAGGCTCGAACCAAACCGGACGGCTATATCACCATCGTTAAGCCCGCCTCGCTGATTTTCCAGTTCCTTCCTGCTATCATGATTATGTGGTTGCCCGCCGCTACCTCTTTCTTCCGGCGGCATGGGGCTGATGGACCTGTGGATGTTCACCCCGCACTCTGCAGATTTTCTTCGATCTGGCCGAACTCTCCATTGAAGACAAAGGTTTATCTTTGGCCCTTTTGGTCTTTGATCTCATTCATCAGCGACGATCCGGACTTCATCACCTTATTGTTTAGCCCATGGCTTACATTTTCATGATTTCTATCCGGGTGATACACGTGAGAGCTTTCGGGATGGGCCACTTGGCACTTTCGGGTGACCCCACTTTTCAATGGTTGCTTCGGGATAACAACCCCTATCTCACCGATCATGCTCAAAACCCACGCTCTTCATCAAGAGTACATGCCTGAAGCTTGCACATCATTTACCTCTCCGGCTAAGCGGAAGTGCGCAACAAATCACTGGTATCGGGGTCCCGAGGATCTTCCCTATGCACAAATTTATATGCAACACCTCGCCGTTACAATCAATTCGTGCTCTTGGATAGCAAGACCGCCCCCACAGTGGGATAGCCCTCCGTCAACTCTCTCTGCCTGCGTCGGGATGGGTTGGTGTCAAGCTCTTGATCCGGCCCTTGTCGGTGATTCTCGGGCGGGCTCAAGAACCCACGCCCACGGGCATGGTTCCCTCTCCCTATGCTTCCCCTCGGTGTTCCTCCACGCCCGAGTTCCCGACTTCGACATTGGCGTCTTCCCTTTTGGACAAAGGTCATGGATGGCCATGCCGGATGGACTCCACCTCGGATCTCGGCCGGATCTCCGATTGGGATCCCCGCTTTGTTCACCGCTCCAATTGGGAGGAAGGTGCCACTTTGATAACACCATGAATTGGATCTATATTGCAAATGAGCGTGGTTGGCAGCGCCTGGCGATGCGCTACATGGTCTTGACACCTTCTTGCAGAATGCAATTTACCTCACCGTATCCTTCACCACCTTCAAAGCGTGGTTTTGTGCTGCTCTAAAATGCATCTTGCTTCGGCTCCTTAAATCGGCGTCCATTTTCCATTTTTCGAATGCGGTGTCGGTGCCTTCGGCCTCGCCCCGACCTGCCTCCTCATGGAATGTCGGTTTGTTTCTTCAGACGCCCATGTTTGCCCTTTGAAGACATGGTATGCGATCTCGTTTTCTCATTGACGCAGATTCACGCCTTTGGCCTCAACACTCCTCCCGCTCTACAAACACACCGGGATCTCATTGGCAAATACCATAATGGTGCGGCGTCCTCACTCCCCGTGAGGATCACTTTCAGAGCAGATGGCTTCCAGCCCTCGAAACACTTCCTCCTTTTTCTTCACTTCGAGTGTTTGGTGGGGGAGTGTTAGTCCCATGCCTCCCAGTGGGGACTATTCATGCACGAGACGGACCAGGTCAAGAACAAGGACCCACAGCAGCCGCGTGTCGGTCGTCAAAGGCCTTGAAGACCAAACAGCGAACCACGCGATCAAAGCACGGGTCTGCTACCAGAGGCGCCAAGTGACGGCCGTCACCACCAGCGTCGGCGTCCGGCAATTCGAGCTTTTCAAGAGGCACCGCCAGCATTCCTGCAAATCAGGCCTCCTTCCAGGAGTCGGCACCGAGATCAGTTAGAGTGTCTATATTGTGCCAAAGGCCATTGTACTATATATATGAGTAGAGCTAGCACATGAGTTTGGAGATGAGTTTTGAGTCTTGTCTCTTTTCAGTCTTCTCTCGATTGCGCAGAGCTCATGTATGTTCATCGTTGATATCAAGGAAGCTTATCATTTTCCTCTCATTGTTCTCTTTGTTCTGTTTTCTTCTTCTTGTTCTCTTCTTGCAAATCCCGTGTGACATAGTCCCACGGATTCTCCTGTTAGATCCACAGGTCCTCACAGAGGGCTGTCTTCCAGGTACAGTCCTGTGCCTCCTGGTACAGGACTATTCATGCATACGACGGACCAGGTCAAGAACAAGGACCCACAGGCAGGCACAGGTCAGTCGTCAAAGGCCCAACAGAAGACCAAGCGGCCGGACCACGCGAAATAAAGCACGGTCTCGCCCAAGAGGGCGCCACTTTCGGACAAGTGACGGCCCGTCCACCGGCGTCAGCGTCGGCGTGATTCGAGGCTTTTCAAGAGGCACAGCGAGCATTCACCATCAGGCCTCCTTCCGAGAGCGCACCGAGATCAGTCAGGGTGTCTATATTGGGCCAAAGGCCATTGTACTATATATATGAGTAGAGCTAGCACATGAGTTTTTAGATGAGTTTTGAGTCTTGTCTCTTTTCAGTCTTCTTTCGATTGCGAGAGCTCATGTATGTTCATCGTTGATATCAAGGAAGCTTATCATTTTCCTCTCATTGTTCTCTTTGTTCTGTTTTCTTCTTCTTGTTCTCTTCTTGCAAATCCCACGTGACATAGTCCCCCGGATTCTCCTGTTAGATCCACAGGTCCTCACAGAGGGCTGTCTTCCAGGAGTTCCTGAACCCAGACCATAAACAATTATCACCAGTGCGTATACGTATCTTGGCAATGCTAGAGCCATCCTGAGCAAGATTAACTGGAGAGATTGTACGAAGTCTAAATCCACATTGTGCCTTGAAACTTCGTCTAGTTTGCCTCTCTCCTTGCAATCCAGACCTTCGAACTTTGCCTCCTCTATGGCATATATAGTCAACACATTGCATATCATTTATCCACACCCTACAATGGCGACGAAACAACCTAACTCTATGCTCTACTTGCAATTCCTCCAAGCGAGCATCAAAGGAGGCAATGGGCACGTCCTTCTCGTAATTAAATAAATCTGCATTCTTAGTGGGCATCACATGCTTGGTGTTGCATTTGCATGCTGATATGCATTGCCTGATATAAAGCTCGGGGATGCCATGGAACTTGGCACCAACTTGCCATGTATTCTTAATGTTATCCAATGTGTGATATTGGAAGATGCCCCAGGCCTTCGTGAACATGGGCTCTAACAATGATATCTTCCCAAATATTAACCCGTCAAAATACTTAGTAAGCAAACAAAATATACAACAAATTGCTTTGGAGAGCTGCAATCCAAGATCTATAAAACTACAAGATGAGCACAACGCCAAGAAACAAGCAAGGAAGAAACAATAAGGTTCCCAAATGATTATTTCGATTTTTGGTGGGGGAAAGAAAAAGAAAAATTGAAAAATGCCTTGGTTAACCATTGGCATGGTTGTTTGGGGTTTTTTTGGAACCATTGGAAATGTTTTTTGTTTTAAACCATTGTTTTAAATTTAGGGTTCTAATTTGGGGTTCTAATTATGCAGCGACCATCGTCCATCAAAACCGTGGCTGCATCGTCCATCAAAACCGTAGCCACAAAACCGTCGATCAGCTTTTTAAACCGTAGCCACAGGTTTCGGCCCAAGCCAATTTCGGCCAAGCCAATTCAGAAAGCAGCCAATTTCACAAAAAAGATCAGAGTTTAGCGATGGATCACAGATTTGGGTCAGGGTTTCTTTTTGGTAGAAGTTAATTTTGGTTGAGATTTTTAAAGCTTCGATCTGCTCGAACAATCCATTTTCGGCCCTTTCCTATTCACAAAACACCCATTTCTGTCACAGAAGATCAGAGTTTCTTTCTGATTACAGATCCGAGATCCTCCACTTGAACCTGTCTACCATGGCCCATGCAACTCCGACACAGCCATCACCTTCAGGTTTGTTCTGTTCTTCATACTGAAATCCAAATCGAAATCCAAACCTTTTGTTATTTTCCAAGCACCATTTCTCATTGAAATCAAATCCAAATCCAAACTTACGTTCCTTTCCAACCAAGCCTCTAGACACAATGAATTTTTAAGAAGCAAGCCCAAGTCCGGCCATTTGTGCAACGAGTTTGCTTAGATGAGGAAGGCGGTTGCGGAAAACAGCTGGAACCAAGCTACTCGCTAGGGCTGGATGCAAGTTTTTCTTCTTTTGCAGCCCCTTATTTCCATAAATCCAGCTTTGTTGAGGAAGAGGAAGAACCTGATGCACCTTTAGCCCCTGAGAAACCTTTAATCATTGGGAGGAAGAGGGGCAGGCCAAAGAAGGAGATAACTCTTCATGATATGCGAAAGCCAGAAAGCAGCGAGTTTGCTAGGGTTTCAGAAGAACGAAAGAAAAGCAACGCCGCTAAGGAGAAGGGAGGGAGAAGCTTAAGGCTCAGGGGATCTAGAAGAAAAGGCTTTTTGAGGAGAAGCGTCGAAGGCCAAAGCCAACAAAGCAAAGGGGAAGAAGCCTAGTTCACGGGCTTCTAGTGTCCTTTGACTTAAGCGTCCACCGTAGCATTGCGTGCAGGGGACATCCGGGAGGAAATATACTTGAAGGTGTGGTGTTCTTGACAATCGACAGAAGAAGCAGAATGGTTTCACAGAGCCGGGATCGAAGTTGGACCATTTGCATCCGCGGTGTGTTTTCGTGGATGGAGATGACAACCCCTAATTCATCCAACTCCCGCCTCAAGCATGCTGCTCGGATTGGGTTGAGCATAAACCCTGGCGGAGTAATCATGCAAGGCTCTAAAGGACACACGCCATTGTTTCGACGGCATGCTTGGATATTGCCTTAAGGATATGGGCAAAATGCATTTTAAGTACTATGCCAAAGGGGTTAGTGCAGAGGAAATGGAGAAAGGCAAGAATAAGTATGCCTTATATGGAGCAGGTGAAATCAAGGGATTGTGTCACGCTAGACAATCGAAACTTGATGCAGCGCGCCAAGCATTTCATATTGTACCATGGAAGAAAGCAAAGAACCCTAGTTTGTGCTACACCATAGCACGGATGTTAAGAACCGAAAAGTTTATTCTATCTAGTGCTTGGGTGTTCCCATCCAATCCCGCACACACATTAGCCAAGAGCGAGTTGGAAGCGGAAGCATGACCCTCTCACACCCACACTGGCCTCCATCAAAGATGTACGCCAAGTATCTCTATGGTCTACCTAGTGACGTTGTTCCCATACTGTGAGAGTGGGAAAAGAAGGCTGAAGGGTTTGGGATGATGAGAACGATGCCGAGAAAAATTAGATGAGCTTGATGGCTCATGCACTCCCCTCTCTAGTCAAAGCGTGAGCGATTCTCTTGATGATGGTTATGACACGTAGATTCCAGAACCTTGCACGTGGAGGACACCGAGTATGAACAAGAGACCCCCCACCTTCTTTCCACCGAGGATCCCCGATTTCCTCCTTCAAGATTACATCCCCTTAAATTTTAAAGATCATTCTTTATCTATTTCTTAGGCATAGTAATGCTTTTTGAATATGTAGTATTTTCTCTATTTTATTATTTTATCATATTATTGATCGAATTACTTGTTCATGTGTGTGTAGGTGCAAACAAGGACATTGATGAACTTAGTAAATCACTCTTTACCCCCTTCATAGATGTTGATTCCGGATGGCTCGATTGATGAGCAAAAAGGAAATTGATAATGCATTAGAGAATGTTTTAGACGCGTTGAGAATGGCCCATTTTTGATGCATTGAGATGGCTGAAGCATGCGGAAGGAACATCTTAGAGCGCAAGTTTCATTAAAAAATGTTTATGATATTCTTGAGGAATGCTTCACCGCTATGGACGATGAACTGGTGTGAAAGTCTCCACACGAGCGGCGTGTGTTGAGTGGTCGAGATGAACCGTGTTAGTGCTCTTTTAGTAATCTAAACCTTAAAGGATTGACTATGCTGCTTCGAGAGCACCCACGCACCATAGGTGCATAGAGTTGTGTCTAGAACATTGTGCTTGGTGTTTTGCTATTCGGAGAGTGGCCAACTAAATAAAAGATGTTTTGTATGCTTCCATATGACAGCTTTGTATGTTCCAAATAATTTAAAGCACATACATTTGTGCATGAGCAAATTGCATTTTAAGTTGTCTCTTATGCTTTATGTTTTATGATTTTCTTATATGAAATTATTTAATTAAAAAAAAAAAACACGTAAAAACACACCAAAAAAAACACCAAAAAATAAACACACCAAAAAAAATTTTATATTAATAATCTTTTTTTTTTTAAAGTTTGTTTGGGTGAAAAGATGGCAGTTCTTGTGTTTTCTGTTCGGAAAAAAATCAAAAAGCACGATGTGTACACCATTATATGAACAGTCTTACTAATGGTTCATATGCTACACATCGTGTTTTTTGATTTTTTTTTTGCTTCCCAGCAAAAAAACACAAGATCTGCCATAACACACCCAAACAAACTTTTGAAAAAAAAAAAGATAAAAATTTAATGTAAAGCGACAAGAAATAAGGTGCCAAAATTGACGTGGGAAACAAAAAAAAAGGATTTAACCTAAACCAATAGGATGTCAGGACCAAGGTCAAGATCTTGGACTTCATCTCTGCCTCATCTCTGCCGTTGAAAAAATCAATAAGATATTACGGCCAATAATGTGTGAATTAAAACCATAAAAACTTGAAATATGGAAAATCATACCTTAGTATTTCCATAAAAACCCTTGAAAAATAGGTTATGTTCAACTGCATGCTCAATTTCCCTATCATAGCAAGCAAAATGTGAGAAAATGGTTTTTGAGTTCCATAAATGCTAGTTATGGGGGCTCTAGCTTTACTTCAACCCAAATATGGTAATGGGATAAGCATAAATAAATATCTCAGACGTTGCATCCCAGGCTCCTAGGGTCCATATAAGTGCCTATTGGATGCAACCTTATCTAGTTAATGTTGCAACCACATATGGCAATATTGTTTTTCTCTATGCATTTTGCTACCATTGAGAGATGTATACTTAATATGAAGTATCCAAGTGTTGAAACATTTGCAAGGGCTTGAACTTTAACCATGTTTTACTGTCACAGGACATAACTGTAAATTTCTTCCCTTAGTCACTTTAAGCCCAAAGCAATAGTACTCTATCGATCATGGGTAATAGAATATGTCAAAGGAGAATCCAACAAGGGCTTTCAAATGACCATTGGGTGTAACATTACCATGCAAATGCTACAACATGATGCTTTTACTGGTTTTCCCCATGGGTGACATAAGTTCATTCTTCATGGTGCATCAAGGGATTGAATCCCTGACAGAAAACAAGGTATACCCATGAGTAAATATGTTATGCTCAACTGCATGCTCAATTAACCTATCATAGCAGACAATATGTGGAGAAATGGTTCTCATAGTTTCATAAATGTTATAAGGGACTCCAATTTTACTTCAACAGACATTCAATGCTCAAACAATTGTTTTTGATCATGTAAATGGTCTGTAGCCTATAATGGGATGAGCATGACCAAATATCATTGACATTGCACCTTGGCTCCTAGGGTCCATATGTGTGCAACATTATCCACTTAATGTTGCAACCAGTAATGGCAATATTTTGCTTCTCCAAACACTTTGTTACCATTGACAAATGCATACATAATATGAAGTATCAAGTTGTAGACCCATTGGCAAAGGATTGAACTTTAACTCTGTTTTACCATAACGGGATACAACTATAAATTTTATCCCTTAGTCACCTTCAGTCCAGATCACAGCCAGATTCCATTCATTTTGTGTAATAGAATATGTCAAGGGAGAATCCAGCAAGGGACTTTCAATTGACCATTGGGTGTAACATTGCCATGCTAAAGCTACAACATGTGAAGCATGGGTGATAGATGTACACTGTTCATGGTGCATCAAGGGGTTAAATTCTTGACATAGGCAAGAATATAGCCTTGCTTTCTTTTCAAGGGAATTACTTTTCGTATTCCATCCCTCAATAATATGAGGTCCAGATATATGCCACTTTCCATCCATCTCATGTAACAGAATTTGACAAAGGAAAAACTAGTTAGTGGACCCAATACGAGGTGTGGCCAGTAATTAAATATTAGCTTAGGTCTTCTCTTAAGCTCTGTTATACTAACATGGAAATACCCTTTATTTTCCATCCCTAATTCATTTAAGTTTCGGAAAAATGTCAGAATTTCACTACTATGGGCTACAGATTTTGGCAAAGGAAAAACTAACAGGGTAAATGCTACAACATGTGATGCTTTTACTGGCTTTCTCTTAGGGTAAAAGATGTTCTCACTTCTTGGTGCATCAAGGGTTTGAATCCTTGGCACAGGCGAAAACATATCCTTGCCTTAATCTCAATAGAATTACTATTCACATTGCGTGATCGTGAACTGGTCATGCTCTGTTAGGGTTAGGTTAAGCCTTAGGGTTTCAGGTCATGCCGACAGCCGCTAAAGAATCCAAGGAAAGCTAAACAAGCAGCAGAACGGCTATGGCGAAGATGTTCCCTACAACTTTAGCTTCACCAGATCTTTGCAGATGTTACCGAGCAAAGCATCTAATGGTTTGATTTTTGATTGCAGCTTCTAATTCTTCTGCATGCTTACTCCTTGTAGACAAGTAAATATTACACTGATGAAGATAATTACAATCATTTAACACTTTACAATGAGCTACATACAACTGATGATACATTGCTTGCAAATGCTGGTTAGAATTATCAGAAATGGCATCGATCTGAGCCCTCGGATCGTCATTCTAAGATGGGACGAACAACTATATATGTGCTCGTCCTTCTTGTGGCTCGTTATCGGCGTCTTCTCACAGCAGAATCTCTTTCCTTGTCCATTGCTTCCCTCGTCCAAGATGCCCTGTCCATTGCTTCCCTCGTCCAAGATGCCCCTGTCCAAGATTTTTTCGCTTCATCGAATCTCTTGTCCGACATCACTACCGGATCGTTTCTCAGCCTCATCGTCTCAGCCTTCTTCTTGACGCATTTTCCCTTAATCATTCTCTTGGAAGGTGCGTCTCTCTCACCAAGTTTTTTGTTTCGGATTTCGCTATCCCCTGGATTTGGGCAATTGTACTTCGATTCTTGTTTTTTCTAAGATGCTGCTTGTATTGCTTCTTGTTGTCGCTACGCTCTCTTATCGATCTCGTTGTTTGTCTTGATGCTTTTTGGCCATATTACAGATTTTCAATATCAGCGGAAATCTGAGAGCGAAGCTGTGCCTAGCCTGGCCACCGATTTAATCATGGAGCTCAAATTTTTGGTCGGATTGGATTGTTGGCCAATCTAATAGACGTAGAATTAAGCTCTGAGAAATTTGCTGCAGTGGCGCAGATAAAGTTTTTCCCCGTTTTCTCCTGTGGAACTTGGAATGCCACCATAGGAGACATCACTATGGGCTGATTTTCTTCTATAGACTGAAACTGTCCTGTGGGCAGTACATTGATTTGCCCTTCTTAGATGTTGACACCTTCAAAGCTTGTCCCTTGAAAGCCTTTAGAAAAGAGTTCTTAGTCTTCTCCGCTATCGCACTACTTTAATTGGTTTTTGAACCACCTTTTATGATCTTGTAAACGCATTTACTTCTCCAATCTCTTCCTTGCTGAAATGGATCATTCTCCACCTCAACAAATCCACAATTCACTATTGATTTTGCCATCTCTTGCTTCTTAAGCTTCTCAATAAGAGCCTTAACTTGAAGATTATCAATGTACTTTGCATCTTGAATGCGAACATCATTATTAGGAAGAGGTACTTATTTAAACACTTGCTGCCTTGGTGGATATTTGTTGGTTGCCCATTCTGGTTTCCCATGGATTTTCCAACAAGTACAATCATCATGCTTGAATCTATCACATAACTTGCAATACAAATGAGCCTTATTTGGATACCACCCCTATTTTGGCTGCACCATTTGTGTGGAACCCATTGGAGCTTATTGGGAAATTGGAGTTTGTGGCATTATTGGAACTTGCGGTATGATAGGTGCTCATTGGTTAAATAGGAATAGGTGGTGCTTGTTGCATAACAGCAAATACCGGATTGGCCCTCTCAAAGAATCTCTTCTCCCTACATTCTTGATCATTATGGCCCTTTATTTGACATGTTGAGCAGAATTTCCGCAAATCTACATGTAGTATCAGAATGTCCAATAGACCCTAATACTCACAAATAATAAACTGAACCTCCCTTAACTTCTCACCAATTGTAAGCTTAGAAACCTTGGCTGCAATATCCTCTGTTTTATGCTCTCGAGCAGCAACTTCATGAATGTATCCCAGCTTATCTTCAGCCTTGAGAGCATACTTTTGTGCCTCTGGCAATGTTGTAGGCTGTTTAGTCTTCACCTTATGAGCAATAGCTCGTTTCAGCCCCTTCACATACCATTGGATATCCATTTCATTACTCCTTGCAATCTTCCAATGAACCATGGCTTTAAGAATTGGAATATACCTCTGATTATACTCTCTAATTGATCATCTTTCCTTTGTGTGAAATTGTCCACCTTTCCATAGTTCCTTACCATGGACTTCTTGATAATTAGCAATGAATGCTTCCTTTAATTACTGATATGTCATGGTATCTGGATGGGTTTGTGCCCATTCCTCCACTGAATCTTGCAAAGAACTATGAAACCAAAGCAAATAATCACCAGCTGGTAACTTATATTGCTGCCATTACCTTTCAAACTTCACAATATGCTTCAAAGGATCATCAAACTTTGGAATCCCTATTGTCTGGAAACCCCACACCATCGGTGGTAATACAACCATCTCTGCCTCTTCTTGAGGTTCTTGAAATTGAAAAAACGAAATGGGATCTCCATTCAATTTGAAAAACGAAATTGAATCTTGATGTAATTTTGAGCCAAAATATTGAGTCACTGATCCCCTTCTTGTTATGATGGAGCTTGGTGGTCTTACTTCTCTTGGGCATAAAACTATGCCCCCCTTGTCAAATTGTACCCCAGAAATCAATTACGGTAAAATTCCCTTCAGACAAATAAATTGCTCCTTGCTCAATGGTGTCCTTCTTCATCGATGATCACCAATACATATGGTAACAATCCCTTCTCCAATAGAAATTCTTGCCACACAATGGTCTGTCGAGCACCGTAGTCGCCAAATTGTTAAGAGCATAAACTCCAGCCTTGCAAGAAGGATGATAAACCAATAATCCAAGCTTCAATCTACCAGATCTATGCAATGCACAGCATAAAGACCCACAATCTCCATAGCTAGATCAAGATAATCTCTCGACATGGAACTATAAGTTATTGTTGACATCTAGAACTATACGTTGTTGATAGGTCTAGGAGGTTGAATTATAAGCAGCATTACAAGAAGGGGGCAACCCCTATCCCAGCAATTTAAATGAACAAAATTCTTGTTAAATAGAGGAGAACCAAGATGCAAAATGTATCAGGCTACTTTTCTTATTGCATTTTTTCATACAACCACGCTAACAATTTCCTTGATACTAACCCAAGATATGTCATAAGGAATAACTGACTTGTGCCTTGGTAAAATAAAACAAAAGGTCAACGTTAGAGTTTCAAAATGCAATCAGGAGAAGTTCTTTATTCAAGAAGTCCTTTTCCTTCCCTGATGAGAAATGGAGAAAGGCAGAATACTGTAGTGTGCAAACAGAACAGACGGGGCTTTATGAGGTGGAGATGCTACATGGATAGGCAAGAAAGACTGTAGGCTTGGTTGCCGGTGTGTAAAAAAAAGGGACATGTGAAAAGAAAATAGAAAAAGGGGAAATATGTGTAAAAAAAAGGGACATGTGAAAAGAAAATAGAAAAAGGGAAAATGTGCATAATATAATAGAAAAAGGGAAAACGTAGATGTTCTGCCGCGTATAGCACGTTTTATTGTAGGGGAGTGGTTGACTTAAGAAGCTGACTTTTCTGTGTGGGATATGCTGAGAACAATGGAGAATTGAGCTGTAAGCAAATATGAAATAAATCGCGATCCTGATTATAAACGAATATGCGCAATCGTGTTCATACTAAAGCGAGTTGACATAACGCCATGATCTATTCTGGCATTGAGTTTGAGAGTAAAGCCCAAAATGGGCGGCAGGAGGAGCCATCGGAGGCGTTCGACCAATGCAACTGCTGCAGCGTGGGTAGTAGCATCACCAAAAGATGAAACTGGTTATCTCCTACTGGGGAAAGGAGATGAGGATAAAGGGTTGCATCTGGCAGCATACAACTTTAAATCTAGGTCACTAGAAAAAGAGGTGCGATTTTCCTTTGTGAATGAAGTCCTTTTTGTCTTAAAAGCTCAGTTTTGTCAATTTAACATTGTCATCAGATCGGTATTTTGGCCACGGAAGAATCCCCTTATGGCCTAGCTGCACATCCAGCTGGAAATGCACTTATTTGTTTGCTGCCAAATAGCTGCAGGTAAACATCTTAATGTAAATTGTTATCATGCATCTAATTACATCACTTGCTCATGAAGTTCCTGTTGATGTTGCACTGTTGGGTTGGTATGAAACATAATTAAGGCTAATATTGAGTAGGTTTGAAGGAAAATTGATAAGATAATCTTCTTTGTACAGACTTATTGAGATTGACATAGCAAAACAGCCCACTCTCATTCCAACAGAGAAGGGCCTACAAGTTCTCGAGAGCTATGGGCCACAGAAACAGATAATATTCAGTATAGATGGTTCAAGGGTGGCGGCCGCTGGAAAGGTGCTTGATGTTTGTTTTATGCTTTCCTTTATGTTATCACTGGTATATAGATCATCTTTTATCCAATGAATAGGTTTTGGTTCAATAGCATCATTTACAAGTGAGTACTTCAAGGACTTCTTGATAAAAACAAAGTAATAATATGAGAATTAGGATCAAGAAGATATGCAGTTTGTTCTGAATACGCCAGTTACTTGATCATGGTGGTGAAGATGCAAGGAGATGAAATGAAAACCTGGTTGTCATTTATCATGCATGATTTACATGTGATAATTGCCAATAGCCAGATATAGGGTCAACCTAGGACTCTTACCACAGTCTAATTATATCTCCACTTACATTCTCTGGACCATCTCATTTTAGTGTAAACGTGAACATGCTGGCTATTGTTCTCTATGCATAACTAGCACATACATCTTGCCAGGTACATGCTATTGAATAATTTATGTCATTTGAGGATATGTTTGTTTGTGCCACATCCTTTCAGAAGTCAGTACATTACTATAACCTAAGGTCAAAACTAAATATATATAAGGCCTGGGTAGTGTAGTGCTAAGTACCTGCTGTTGGAAAAATAGCTCAATGGAAATCTAATCTGTGGCATGTTCATCACATTTGGCTTTCTTCAAGTGACTTGATAAGCAATTACTTATAGCATATAATATGTTATATTCAGTAATCCGTTTGTAGGTCATCAACTAGAGAATATCTTTCCTGGTTAATTTTGGATACGTTTCTCGTGTGTAATGGGATTCAATGGGGAAGCTAAGACTCAGTCAATTGTGCGATCCATTCAGCCCTGTTGGTTTTACAAATTAGTAACTTGTATATCTGATTTCAATTCCATGTTCTTTCCTACTCGTTCCTCTCCACTCTGGCTTCCCTGACCCCATATATCTAATGCTTCACCAAACAGATATAAGTGAATCAAATGTAATGATTATTGCTAATGGTCTTCCAAAAGCCAAACTATGAGTAAAGGTGTCTGAATATAAAGGCCACTAGGGTATTTCCAGAAGTTGGACCCGCCGTAGACTTCAAACGCAAAGAGCTTAAAGAGACCAGCATAAAGTAGATGCTGGCTGCAATTATACCCGAGAAGACTAGATATATTTTGCGGTACTTATCTTGCAATCCTTGTCCAGACCATGCTGCCTGAACATATTAACGACAGAAAAGAGTCCCAGGCATACCTAGCTATTTCAAAGTTGGAGATAGTGTCATAGAAAATGCTGCTGCCGAATTGTGATCTGATTTAGAAAAGGATATCTGTGCTGAGTCTGGAAGAATTAATGGAACTGCTACAAAGTAGCTGTGCAACTTGAAGATTTGCCCAAAGAGGATAAGCATTACAAGTTTCTGCTGCTTCAATACACGCAGTATTTTAGAAACACTACTTTCAACTGAGAACTGATGCAGATTTGGAAGGCTGGATCTGATATCACTATGAATGGAGAAGTTCACTGAAATAGCTTGAGACACCACTATGTATTAGTTCGTCTGATGGTATATGTGTATTTATATCAGCATGCATGCTTGCTATGTTATACATCCCAGGTGACAGAATAAGAATAGTATGTGATCATCTTAATTGCGTTAGTTTTATTTCCAGGATGGTCGCCTCCGCATTTTTGATTGGCCAGGCATGAATTTAGTCCTTGAAGAGCACATAAAATATGTTAAAGATATGTCTTTCAGGTATATGATTTTTAAGCCCAGTTGAGCTATACGGTGACATTTTGTTCGTATACTGAAATGCTGTAATCTGCTCTGCAGTTTGGATACCTTATTTTTGGCGTTAACAACGGAAGATGGGTCATGTCGTATATGGGACCTTTCTAAGGCTGCACTTGCAACAACATTGCCAAGAAACAAAGTTAGTAGCTTGATGCTGTTTATGAAAAGTTTCAGAGACTAAATTGTTTTCTTTCTACCTGCAGGATGAGGTTTATGAATTTTGTAGGTTCTCTTTGGATGGAGAAAAGCCATTTTTATTTACAGTTGTAAATAAAGGTTAATATATTTGGTTTTCATTTATCTGTTCTCTATTGGAATTACAATTAATTAGTTCCGTAGTGGATTTCAGGATGGAACAGCAGCATTGCAGTTTTTGAAATTGCCACCTGGCAAAGAATAGGATCTAAAAACTTTAACATGGGTGATATTACAGCAATTGCAATCTCATCTGATGGGAAACAGCTAGCAATGTATGTCAAAAACCTCATTGCTGTATTATTAAAGCATTTTCCGTCCATTTGCTGAAGTTATATAACTCGTTAACAGTTTGATGTGTTTAATATTCTAATGCCAAATTAACCTTTATGTGCATTTTGAATCGTCGTTGTTTTTCTATATGCTGGCATGGACTGTCACTGATTTATATCTTGTATTTGTATAGTGGAAGTTCAAAAGGTGACATTGGAATTGTCCCAATAAAAGAAATGGCATTGCATCAAAAGGTGCCAGGTGCTCATCTCTCAGCAGTCACATTTCTTGAATTTTCTTCAAACAGTCGGTAAGTAAGCAGGATAATTTTCTGCTGCATTATGAACCTTACTAGCGGATTCTTGGTTGATATGGTTTCAGGGGCCTTTTGTCATTGTCCCGCGATTCAGATATAATGGTAACAACAGTCAATCGCTTGGAATGGAAAGGTATGTTGTGTGCATGGTTTTGTTAACCTCTAGTTACCATCTGACTTTAGAATTCCCTTGTTGCAGATTGGCAAGTCTATTCGCTCCTTGTTGGCCTTTTTTTACTTTCAGCCTTTTTGTGCATCATTTTTTATGAGTATTCAGATGGTTTTTGGAACTTCCCTCTGGGAAGAGATCAGCCAGCAAAGCCACCGTTGGAGGCAGTTTTGGGGGATCTATGATTATATATTACAAGAAAGAAATTTATTGCGGGCCCGCCGCGAACATTTCTTTTTTGTAAGTTTATTACAGGAGAATTTGTGTAAACTCGGCACCAATGTGTGCTTTGCCATTATATTGAAGAAAATAGAATGTTGGCCTATTCTCTAATCGAGTTACCTAGATCGAGTTCTAGTCCATTGTAGGTATTCTTGCATTTTTTTTATATTGGTCAATCCAGAAGCCCAATGGCCCAATGCCATTGTTGGTTATTCTTGCATTTTTTGACACCAAAGCCTCATCAATTGGCTTGTTTGCAAACCACAGTAGATGTATTATATTGCTCCTTTAATCCATTTGTGGGTACATGCCTTTAAATAATGACTCAATTAGTCATATACAACTCAAAAAATATATTAATGACTCAATTAGTCATATACAACTCAAAAAATACATGTATTTATATGCTATATGCACACAGATCCATCCATTTCAAGTCATTTTTCAACCACCTACAAAGTAGCAGACGATGCAATGCACCATTTAAGAGGTTAACTGAACATCCAATTTATACTCATAGGATAGTTCATGAAATCTATTGCGACCTTGGTCGCCGCGAACACTTCTTTTGTCCGACTCGGTGCAAAGGCCACCCTATATATAAGACTAGTTACGGTGCCCATCGTTGATGGGCTATGGGGTTAGCTATTTAGACCTTGCTTGCTAGCGGACTTCCTCGGCCCAAATGGTTCGGATCTCAAGTAATCCCTACTTGATCCTAGAGTTCCTTAGGTCGTGCAAAAAAAAAACTTGCCAGGACGACTGTCGAAAAGCTCCTACCTATGAGAATACCTTATCGCTTTATGAGGCATTGCTTGTACTAACTTCATGCATTTAAATGCATTTTTATTCTTGCACCTGTTGCATGGGTAAATCATATTCTTTTGAATTAATGAGTCAATAAGGGCATTGTAATTTTGCACTATTTATATTTGACATTGTTTAATATGTTTAGTTTGATTTTTTATCTATAAATGGTTCTTACTTTAAGCTTCAAGTTGGTTAGGGCTACTCGCATGAAGTTGCAATGTCTTCTAGCAATACCACAACCTTTTTTCTTCCAATGCCATGAGGGCATGTTGATTTCAAACAGATCATATCATATGCATGTTTAAATCAGCACTTTATGGCCTCCTTATTTCTAGCAATATGAGGCATTGCTTGTACTACATGCATCTAAATGTATTTTTAATCTTGCACGTGTTGCATGTATAAATCCTATTCCTTTGAATATGTGGATTGGAAATTAGGTTTTCTATTGGAGTTGATAAACTATTACACAATAAATAAGTGGCGGCTTTTCATTAGAAAGTAAGTTTTAACACTATGTTGTAACAACAACTAAAGTTATACATTGACAGAGACAACCATCAGCATTCCAGAGACAACCATCAGCATTCCGATCAAGTATTGCTTATAATTAGAAGTAAGTTTTAACACTATGTTGTAACAACACAACTGAAGTTATAGATTGATAGAGACAGCCATCGTCAATTGCAACTACACAATGCATCTCGATAGAACGAGAATAGGTATTTCTTCTCATATTTATCCCAGATTGTGTATCTTGGAGTGTTTGAGGGGATTGACTTGGGTTTCGTGATGCCTGGCCATACGCATAAGGATATTTTTGGATTATTTGGGATCTTGTCATCGTCACTCAAAACAGCTGATGTGTTAACCATGCCTGAATTGTTATATGAATTCCTTAAATGCAATCTCAAGGCACTAATGCACTGTGTTGTTGATAAAGTGGATTGAAAAGGGTTCGTCGAGGAATACATTCTGGATGGTGATGACAGATTGCCAAATCACACTAGCCCTCTAGCATGTCATGTACCAGTCACGTACCACAAGGCCAGACTTAGCTTCCTGTAATGACTATCTGCGGAAGGAATAAGGATGTGGAAACATGGATAGGGTGGGAAGCCCTTGATGCCATTGAAGAATCCTAAATTATTGTCACCCAAAGAACCAGTTAAAGACCTGGGCCAACTACACAATAGGATCCACAAGTATATCCTCCATTGGGTTGCAATATCGACAAATAACAAGGGCAACCTAGAGCAGACCAACTATTCGACACAATTTACCTCCATGATCAAGCATTAGATGCAGCTCTTGCAAGAGCTAGGGAAAGTTGCAAATATTGAGAGATATTATGAGGACTTCTGACCACAAACTAGCAGGTCCCAACTGACCAACTTGACCCGGTTGCAGTAATAGAGCCACTTGCAAGCGTCACTCTTACTTATGTTGGTCCTTGGAAAGATAGATCCATACCTGAATTTAGTCCCTTCAAATACTACACAAAGGTATGTTTGTTCTAGTGTGCCTTGACGATGTTTTGTGCCCTACTTGGGTGGGATATATTACTGAAGAGGCTCAAATGGACGATAAGAAGGGGAATTTCGAGACCATTCGATCACTTGATGGGAGCTAGTACCTATGAGGGACCAGGTATATCTGTCTAATTGTGTCAATCGTTATAAGAACAGATGGAGGTCAATAACGATCAGTGATCATGTGGACATAGAGGACATAGTTTGCTTGAGTTCCCTCCAATAAGGAAGGAAGAGAAGCTATTAAGATTTCCAAGATTCCAGTGCTCCTAGCCGAAACATGGCCAGCACTTGTTGAGGATGGCAATTAATTTGAGAAAACTGTATCGATGCATGAATTCAGAAAATGGGCCAAAATTCAAATTTTATTCAAACATAATGAAACTGTGCTTGTGTTTTGATGTCTATTTTTACATCTTGGCCTTGGAAAGTAAAGTGTGAAGATCGATGCATTCGAGGGGTCCTTAATGGCATTTTTGGCTATGCAGACCTGGAGGACTTTGCAGAAGCAGGCTTATTTGTGAGTAAGGGGACCAGGACAATGATTGGTTTGTGCTTAAGTTTCCAAAACTGGGCAAGTATGACTGCCAAATATTAGATGCTAGCTAGATCCGACTCTTCATTGATGGCAACAGATGGAATATGATTAGCAAAGATGGTCATCTTGGGTTGTATGCCAAGAGCCATCTGGTGGGAGCTGGATGCATTGGATATGAGGCTTGATGTATGGCATAGAAAAATATGGGTATTGAACATGGAAAAAATTGGCTATTAATAGTCAAATGGCAAATTTTAAGGGGTTTGTGCACTTTGGGCAGCTTTTAAGACGAGCAAGGATAGGTTCTGCATGTACAAATGCATGCTTAGTTTTGAAAACAGAAACATCTTTTTTCACGTAAAACGTAGTTTTTGCAATCAATATGCCAATTGTACTTTGCTTGAGCCAAGTCCGAGGATGCTCCGGGGCAGGTACATCTTCCAACCCCAAATGGCTCCATTTGAGGGGTGCTGGAGGGGAGGTATACCCCCATTTCAGTTGGTGCCAAAGGAAGTAGGTATATCCCCCAAATGGGGGTGCCCCCCGCTGGGGCTGGGGCTGGTATACCCTCATTTGGTGGGCATTATCTCCGTATTTCCACCCCACCCCCACCCCCCAAAAAAAAAAAAAAAAAAAAAAAAAAATGGCAGCAAAATAACAAAATGGCACCTTGAGGATGCCATGGAACCATTTGCATCCGCAGCCCAAAAAAGGGGGGGGGGGATGCGAATAGCGCCATGGCGCCATTTACATCACCCCCCTGCACCCCCCTACACCGCCCCCTCCGCACCCTCCAAATGGCGCCATTTGAGGGGTATACCTACCCCCTCTGGCTGAGGGCTCCAAATGGCTCCATGGCACCATTTGGGGGATATACCTACCCCCTCTGGCACCCCCAAAATGGCGCCATTTGGGTGGTATACTGCCCCCTGGCACCCCCCAGTTGGCGCCATTTGGATGGTATACCTGCTCCATGGCACCCCACAAATGGTGCCATGAAGCCATTTGAGGGCTACAAATGGCGCCCCAAATGGCTCCTTTGGGGGTGCCGAGGGGGAGGTAAACATGCGATGAATGGCTCTAACAAAATCACGATGCATATAGAAAGACTTACCTAGGTATATATATATTTTTTTTTTTAAAGGACGACAAACTGTTATTCAATATTCCAAAAAGATGCAGAGACAGGAATAAAAATGCGAGGATAAAACTTATGAACCAGCACATTAACCCGCAGACATCTGTGAAGGAGTTGCCACCATAAGGTAGAAACTTTGGGATGCAGCAATTTATTCCAGACCCAAGACCACATACACTTCCACTGAGGAGGGGGAATGCGGAGCTGCCAACCAGATCGAGGGGGGACAATGTCAACATCAACCAGCTATTGATATAATGAATGCACAAGACGTTGTGCATTAACAATTTGGGGACCAGTCCAAATAGGCACATCAACTGATTGTGAAGGAGCGTCTGGCAGAATGCCAGCCAGCTTTTGCCACAGAGCCATGTCCCATCGGGATAGCATAAACTTAGTCTGAAAAGCATCCTAAGTCAACAAGTGTCCTGCCTCATACCAAGCACCAACTGTGAGAATACCAGCACGCCTCCAACGCCGCTGAGTCAATGGATGTACCAACACTTACCTAGGTATGGTGGTAGAGCAGGAATCTTCAACTCTTCACAAATAGCCTAGGATTCTTCAAGTCTGAGCAAATAGCCTGTTCACAAATGCAAATGGCGCCATTGCACAATGGCGCCATTTGCATCCTCAACGCCATTTCTAAGCATGCTGATGATGCAATGGCGCCATGGCTCCATTTGCCTCCTCAGCATGCATTTGATATAGCAGACCAAATGCATGCTAGTGAATGCAAATGGCGCCATTTGCATCCTCAACATGCATTTGGTAAAGCAGACCATGCTAAGGATGCACATCATTTGCATCCTCAATATGCATCAAACATTTTTTTTTTTTTTGGAAACTCTTTTGGGTGCTGCAGGTGCAAATGGCACCATGGATCCTCAAGGTGCCATATTTTATTTTAGTTTCAAAGCATGTTAAGGATGCATGTTCAGGTATGCCAGAAGATTTGGCGTGGAGCCAACTTCGTCCAGCTTGGTACCACTGAAGATTTCAGTTACATCGAGATTCAAAATGCAGCTTACAACTTTGACGAAGAGGCATTTAGTGGGGCAGGATTTGAATTTCTTATAAACGTTGCCAAAGAAAAGCATGATCCTACTAATGACGGTGATTCAATTCAGTAACAAATTTCGTAAGGTTTTTTTTAACAAGCCAACATTCATGCACTGTTTCATCCTCAACATGCTTTGAAACTAAAATAAAAAATGTTCAATGCATGTGTTTAAGTTTGTCAATTTGAGAAGTTAATGATGCCCCTCTTTGTGTAAAATAGGTAAATCCTGCTAACTTAAGTTGCAGTTTTTTTTTTCCTCTGATATTAATGGCACCAAATTTGGACAAAATATATGTGAAAAAAAGCTAAGTGGCGCCACATTATCGTATAAAACGCCTTAAAAAATGTCTTAAAAATAATTTCGTCCCAAGTTGGAATCACGAAATTTCTCATTTTAATGAAATTGTGCTTAAGTTAACCAAATCAGAAATTCAATAGCACAAATAAACAAAATACAAGTGCGATGGCATCATCACTTTGCCATCACATTTTCCAACATAACAGTATTGTGAAATGAGCCAACATCAAGAGTGAAGTCGTCCAGATTAAATAGTATGAAATTCGTGCCCACAGGTACTAGCACGTCTTCTGGCCTAAAGATGTCAGCCGGGTTCTCACATTCCAATACTGCATCATCCCAATACCTGCGTCTTCTCTTCTCATTTGTCAATTGGCTTGATGCACTCACCTGAGCCAAAAATGACACACACTACATCCTTAGCAGAAGCAACACATGGATTACAAGCAACTCGCCATGCAGCATGTATGCGGTTCTTTTGGATGTAAGCAAAATTGATAGGGATAACCCAAGCAGTCGAGAAAGAAAATGTCTCCGTCCTAATCATTTTTGTGAGAATGTAAATTAACCCAGATTTAACCTACCACTTACTTGATAGTTCCTGAAGTGGATTGCTCTAGAAATCAAGTTCCCCTGATCAAGAATAACATCTTTCTTCAATTCCCCAATATAATACATGGCATAAAATTGCTTGCCCTCCAGAATATGCTCATCAGTAACCTTATGGAAAGCATATTTATGATGCAATTTTCCAATATCCTTAAGACAGTAACCTACAATCCCCTTAAAGCAGTGCAATTTTGGATCTTTCAAAACCTTGCAAATTAAAATATACCCGATTGAGTTCACATCTTTTGAGCAGCAATCCTCATGATACCTTGCAAGTGCAGATTGTCATTCTCTGATCCCTCTCTACACTGACCACACCAGCCATACACATGGTCCTCAGAAAACCTGTTAAATTTCCAAAAACTGAGAGATCAATGTCCATCCCATTACAAGAAAGAGTCACAAAAACATCGATGCATCTGCGGTCACCAGGCTGAAACAATTTAGCCTTCCCTTTTTCTTAGTGGAGGTAGCTCCTGGAACAACAGTTGCCCTTGCAACCTTCCTCATACCGACAAGAGCAATGATAGACAGAAGAACAAGAACAAAAAGCAAAGTTAAAGCAAGATCAGGAGGCACTGCTACAACAAGGGCTTCCATGACGAATGGATTGCCACTGGCAGCCGATAACCAAGCAAGTTCCTTCCGGCTTCAAGGCAAATACAAGAGCACTCCTAAAAAAAAAGGGGAAGGGGGAGGTCAAAAGATAAGAACAAACCTGGAATAGAAGGCCCTGGCAACCAGGCCCGCATGCCACGAAACGCCAAGACCTTCGCCTCCATTGCCAAAGAAAATGGATGCACTACATCCAGCCCGAAATACATACCGTACAAAATTGCCCTAGTTTCCAACACCAAGTACTCAATGGTTCTTTGCTAAAGAAAACCAAATATAGAAACTTCCTTGCCATACGGTTTGCAAACCGTGCCCGTTTGTCCTTGGAGGCCAAGATTATCTTCTCCCTCTCCATTACATAGGCGAATATTTTCGCGCACGACATTGCTTGGAGTGAATGTTCCCTGTCGGACATTGCTTGGGGTGCGGGCTTAGCACAATGTCCGGCAGGGAACATTATCCTATCTTTGGAGTCCAGCATCTGGGGACAATTTACATAGCCGTCGTGCCATCACCATCGTGCAAAACTGCGTGCCATTTTTCATGGAGCATCACCGAGCTTCCTGATTTTGCACAGGGCAAAACAGGGCCGACGCCGAATTTAGGGTGCATTGGGGGATTTTAGAATTAGCCCGTATCAATGGTTCGAAATATGGCGTCCTGTTATACCAGGAAACAGGGCCCTCCAAGAAGAAATAGGAATTCAAATTAAACATAAGCAATATTCATATTCAAGGTTTAAAGTCTGATGGCTGTGGCGATGTGTCGGCCTTGTGCTGTTGTCACAACTTTAGCCTTGAAAGGATACCGTGGTCGTGGGCTGCTCTTCTCTACCTGTTCCGTTAGAAACCTTCCGAATCATGCTTTCGCAATAGCTGCTTGGCCAGCAGTCAGGTGGGAAAATCGCAGGGGAAGCCTTTTACCTGTTCGGGCAATACATGTTTCTGGTCCTGGCTCTATTGATTCGCCTCTTATTTCGGCAATGCGAGATAAGGTAGGTTTCTGGGTGCACTTACTTTCTCATTGGTCTGTTCCGTCAATGCCAACTAAATTAACAAAAATTGGTTAAAGTTTGAAACTGTTAGACTAGCTCAATTTTTTTTAATGGGGTTAAGCCTTCGGTTTTCCTCCACTCTCATTGTTCAAACACCCTCTAACCTGTCATTTTTATCTGTGTTATTACACTACACTATCTATTACAAATAGTCCAAGGATGTAATGGCAAGCAGCCTATTCAATTGGTGTCTGCCTGTCATGAGCTGACTAGTAAATTGGTTGGTGGCAATTTTAGAAGTTGGATTTCATGTCTGATTAGCTCCCATTGATCCTTAATCTGGCAATCCCATTTAAAATTCCTCAGGCCAAGGTCATGAATACTCATCAGGAATGAATTATTAAAGTCAGCAAACTGCATGAAAATGTGGACACCATCTTAGCAATCTTATCATTTTGCATTCATGTGGGAAGCTCTTTTTGTACCATGAGTACTGCATTTGTATCCCTCCTATCTTAATGAAATATTGCAGTTAATCTGCTTACTGATTTAACCGCCTAGTTGACCATCAACTGAAACTGCTGATGAGTTCCATTAAATATTTTCTTTAGAGTATGCTTAAGATGCATAGAAATAACTTGAATATTTATCTTCGT
Organism: Isoetes taiwanensis; assembly: GCA_021234155.1. Taxonomy (NCBI): domain Eukaryota; kingdom Viridiplantae; phylum Streptophyta; class Lycopodiopsida; order Isoetales; family Isoetaceae; genus Isoetes; species Isoetes taiwanensis. The sequence continues at coordinate 113,925 of JAJEKV010000100.1, read as the reverse complement.
AGTATTCGTGCTTGATACGTTTAGGTTACCTGGCTACTATGAATAAAAATAAAACATATCTTGCCTTAAAATAAAAAATCTTTATCTTCCTGGCATATGCTAAACGTCCTTCTTGTGCCATGAATACAATGCAAAACTGCTGTCTATTTGGTTATCTGACATTAAATGTTTGCTTCTAGATGGAAAGGTGCATAAGGGTATGCTTCTATCTAGGAATTAATTATTAGAGTCAGCCAACTGCATCATCCTTTGGACACCATCTTAGCAATCTTATCATTCTGGCATGCCTTGTTATGCCGCAAGACCTTTTTGTACCATGAGTATTGCATTTCTATGCCTCCTATATTCGTGAAATATTGCAGTTGAATTCTGCTTATGATTTAGCCACTACTTTAACCATCAACTGAAACTGCTGTCGAATTCCATTAAGTTTTCTTTAGAAGTATGCAAAAGATGCATAGAAAGATGGAGACAGTGATCCTGTACTTAAGCCTGTGAATAGAACTTGAGAGGAGTGAATACCATTAAAGTCAGTGGTCATGTGCATCTTGAACATATCAATTGATAATCGGCAATCTTCCTTTAACAACAAAGTCAAAATGTCGGACCGCCGTATTTAGAGTCCGGGATACCACATCCTAAAATATATTGTCTGGACCCATACTGATGATAACCTCTTCACCTCTGAGCTACATGACACCAGAAAAAGCTTTGTATTATATAATGAGAGCACAAATCAAAATTAGTGTTGTGGTTCTCAAAACTTGGAAATAGCCAGCTGCATGTCGTATAAAGGATGTCTATGTATTCGACCATTAGAAGAATACAGAATGCATATTTTATGTCTGCTTTGCTTTCTACTCTTTGGTGATTAACATGGAAGAATATTTTTAGTGGCTTCTATTGTGCTTTGAAACTTTGTCTTCAATGTAACTTTCTTTGTAATCATTTCAAAGTACGAAAAATATAATTAGGTCACTGCACATGCTTTTTTGGCGTGATAACTATAGTTTACTTATCAATGGTGTTAAATGAAAGATAAAAGAGCAATTGAATGCAGAGGAAGTTGTTGTTCAGGATGCCTATGGAGATGGTCGCCATGTGAGGTAGCCCCCCTCCATTTTGACTCTTAGCATGCTAATTTCTAATTGAACTTGTTGTTTGGTGAAGCATTGATGTAGTATCAGCATCATTTGAGGGCCAGTCAGCTGTTAATAGACAGCGCATGGTTTATAAAGCTATTTGGGAAGAGTTGCAGAATGCAGTGCATGCAGTTGATCAGCTGAAAACAAGAACACCAACTGAAGCTGCAAAGGAGAAGCCACGGTTATAATAAGTGAAGAACTTTACCTTGAATCTGCAAATAGGAAGCATTTTGCTTATGGTTCGGATATTAATGCAGTGACCGCGGTACTAAGTTATGGGGTGTTTCAAGTATCATGCAGATGATTGCTAACTGAATTTGCATCCCATCTGCATTTGGCAATTGAACCAATTATTGACTTGATTTGATCATTGGGAGGCTCTGAGGAGCTATTTTATAAAAGTAGTCATTATATTTTCTGTATTTGCATGCCTGGATAGAAAACGAAAGTTTGTTGTGCTGCCTATATTTTCAGAAGCCATCTATTTTTGAAGCAGCCTAAGGTTATTTGTGGTTGATGCTCTGATTTATCAAGCACATTCCGATATCACTGAAAAGGGGTGGTAAAATCGTTTATCTGCCCGTATAAACAAGGTGATGTCGCACAAAGAGTGGGTTGCCCGTATGAACAAAAAAGGAGCCTTCTGCTTACAACATAGGATATGTCCCTTTCATTGCGGGATCATAGTACAGGGATTCCAGCAATTTACTCCACTCCGCTAAAACTCAATAGATCCTGAAACCCAATAGATCAACGAACGAAATATGAGAAAATACAAGAAACAAGAAATCAATATGAATCTCAAGCATCCTTGATCATATGAAGGATATCATCAGGACCTCATTTACACTCTGAAAACTCAGCGGGAAACACGAGCCATCTGGCTCTGTTAGTCCGATCCGGATGAATTTTCCAGCAGATAAAGACCTCGGACGACCAATTTCGGTCTCTTTTGTGGATGCCTGCACCGCCCATCTCGATCTCCTCCATTGAAAAGTATTTGGGTAAGGGAGGGTGCCCACCTACGGTTCACCAGTGGGCAAAATGGATCGTTTGATGGCCCTCCAGGCTCGGATGGGTGCCCTGAGAATGGGGCTTTCATATGACCCTAAAAACGCCCACTCCGGTGCCCTAGTAAGTGAGTAACGAGGCCCCAAATGGAGGGACCTTTCTGCCCCTAATGGTGCACCAACGTGCCCACAATGGTGCATATAGCAAACGTGCTCCAAATGACACGTGTGAGTACTTGTTTTAAAGCTCTTGGTCAACCTAGTCAAATGAGGCATGTGCGTGAGAATTTCACCTTCTATAAAAAAAGTTAGGTGGGTTCAAAGAAAAGGCAAAAAAGGCGGGAATTTTCGGAATTTTAAATAGATGAATCACAACCGTTGGATTAAACCAAAGTAGGGCCGCCCCATAAGGGACGTATCCCCGTTGACGGGCACCCTCCCTTACTTCTGATTCTGCCAATTCATCAATCTCAAATTGCCACGTGTCCAACATTCTTTTCGGGCATTGTTCGATGGTTTTATGTACGCCGCCCGGGTTGGATTCCCGTAGAAACCCTTCGTATTTTCCATGAAACCCTTCCTATTTTCCCGTGGAAACCCTTTCGGTTTTCATTGGAAACCCTTCCTAATTTCCGAGAAACCCTTCCGAATTTCTAAGTTTGGAAAATAGGAAGGCTTTCCACGGAAATTAGGAAGGGTTTCCATGGAAAATAGGAAGGGTTTCCTATTTTGAAAACCGGAAGGGTTTCCACGGAAAATGGGAAGGGTTTCCACCCTTTTTTTTTAATATTTATAATATTCATGCTTTTCTTTTCTAAATGGACGCCGCCCATTAATGTGGCACACTCATAAATATGCACGTAACTCGAGAATTCAATATTTAATCATATGGAAACCCTTCCTATTTCCAATGCCATGGAAAAATAGGAAGGGTTTCCACAAACGAGGGAAAATAGGAAGGGTTTCCACATCTGATCAAAAAGTTCTAAAGGGTATGCACTATTTTTTTTTTTTTATCAATGCAACTTACTAGTGTTTTCTCCAACTACCTTATAGATGCCAGTGGACGATTTGGACGTCGCGGCGCTAGCAAGCACTTAGCAGCAGCATCTTGCGTCACATGGGTTAGGGCAACCATTTATAAGGATCCTGCAACAAAAAATAATTTTAAGTTTCACATATCTTTGTGGCCTTTAGATTGAGGCTTGTAGATCAAACACGTTTAAGTTGTTAAGGTGCAAGGTATAGTTTATATATGCTAATTATGATCCTTTCTTATGATAGTTTATTTACTTGGTTTATACATGCTTTTCTCCACAATAGCATGATAAATGTGCATGATTCAGTTTATGCTTATGGTTTATGCCTAAGGTTTTCCAACTCGACATTCATTGTGGTTTATCTTAGCTCTCATTGTAACTAATATCAACAAAGAAAAGGTGCATTAATCACAAAGACATGGTCATGATAGCCAGCTAATAATTCATAGTGGTTTTGCATACATGACCTTAATGATGCACTGGTGTGGATTCATTTCTCTTGTCCTATTCTATTCTATTCTATTCTATTCTTGTCCTAGTGCAACTGCTATTGTACAGAACCTTAAAATGATAACATAATTCTTGGCAACAATTTTCTCAAAGGCTTGCTGGCATCTGTTATGCTTACAAATTCCAAATAAACATTATGAATGATCTCCATGATGTTTTTGTTCTTTTATTCTTTTCCACAATGATTCTCACCATGTCTCACTGATTCTCACCATCAAGATGATGTGAATTGCTAGCTTCAAAGTGTCCAGATCAATAATCTTTACTACTGCAGTTTCCCCAACCTTTTGACAAACAACCATACAGTCATGCTCTTTAATAATATCATTTACCTTTCCATGGTCTATTGCCATCCTTAAGGTCAACTCATTTGTTGCATTGCTTGCATGGATCTGTAAGAAGGAAACGGAATAACACATCACTAATATACGACAGTAAACTAACAAACATACTGCTATACTACCTGAGGATCAACAAGCAAAGGAAACAATCCTCTAACCGCCAGACATTGTCTTGCCTGCATAAAACATGATTCTAGATTGTCATATCTATGTCCAAGTTCTACTTTACATTTGTTAATATTTATAGTATTACGATTCAAGAAAAATACTATCTATTTTCTAAATCTGTTAATATTTCAAGATGGTTTCATGTTAAGTACTTAAGATGGAAATAGATGATGAACATCATAGCATTTGCCTGTCATTTTGTCGTAAAAGAGAATGCAAATGCAACAAAAGCACCCCTAAGGCTTGAATACAAGACTTGAAAAATAGCAGTACCTTCCATGGGAGCAAGAGAAACATATACCTTGTATTAAATATCTCAGGATGCATCTTGTATAGCTGATTGAAACATGCAAACAGGAATTTGTCCTCTGGCAGTCCATAATCAGAATATTTTAGCAAATTTGCCACATCAAGAATACCACGGTTCTCTGCCATAACCACCATCGTCATTGAACTTCAAGCAGCAAATTCAATCAAAGAAAGAAATTTCCCAACCTGCCCATGGTGATGGTACTGCAAAAATCATCTGATCCACCGCTCTTCTACGATTATAATGCCACATTTCGATTTTTGCAGCTGCAATTCATATGGTTTCTCTGCTATCAGAGAATAAGAAATTAATGAAACTTCCCCAGTTGCGGGAGTTGCAAAGACAACAATAACAAAACTCTTCACAGTTCGCATAACAACATAAGAAGGAACAATTCCTTATAATTCTTCTTGTCATTCTATGGATGCAAAAGCCCACCATATACAGATTATGTTCCTAGTTGTCACAGTGTTCGGCCAAAAAAGGGCTTGAGTTACAGCCTAATATATGCATTGATTTTGGAGAGCTAAGCGAATGCTCCAAGGCTGCATATTCAAAACATGAAACGAGGAGTTAAACATGAAACGATCGTATATTGCAGAATTGATCTTAGCCACAGTGCTAGACATTTACTTGACCAAGAGAAAGTGGAAAACGATTTGTTGATGGACCTGGCCTACTTAAGCAAAATCAAACCCTTTTCTTTGATCAGTATCCATAAGATCATAAAGCATTTACGATTTTCTTTGATCAGTAAAATCAGACCCTTCTCTTTGATCAGTATTCATAAGGTCATACAATTTTCTTTGATCAGTACTTTTAAACTTACCTAATAGTTGTCTTGGAATAGAATGGAACTCCTCCTCCACCCCCTGGAGCTAGAAACAGGCAGGCTGTAGCAGCAACTAGGCAGGCTGTAGCAGCACTAGTGGTACTGGCACAACTACAATCCGTTTATTTCCTGTTTCTCTGAAGCCCAAAGCCAGGGATAAGCAGACTTTATTATCAGACTTGCTAAAGCTTGATCAAATCGACGCCCAAAGAGGGGTTTCTATTAATCCCATTCAGATAGGTATTGATAGCCCAAGTAGGAACCGTCGTGCCCTCTTTGAGAAAATGGGAGCATCACAAAGCTAATTTTCTGACCACATAAGGACCCTTATATATCGATGGTTTTATGTACGACCACAGATCTGCCATTCCAAGCAAAATGAAACTTACAAGTAGAAAAGAGGAAGGGAAAGAGGACTAACCGTTGCTATTCTTTGAGTGAGGCTCCATATCCATGGATAGAAAGGATCGATGGCAAAAAGCCCAGTTTTTTGCCCTGCAAACCAAATAAGAACTTCCTGGACCATGGAAACCAGGAATTGATGCCACAAAATTTTTTTTTTTTGCTTATTTACTTACTTATCTGTAAACCCCGAATTGTTGCTTCGGATCGCCAATCGACAGAATTGCTACATGCAAACTATAAAACTAAGAACACGAAATTTTTTCTTCCAAATTGGTTCGGCAGAGCCGCAGCATTCATTGAATTTTCACGTGGACCCAAAAATACTCTGTGATTTTTATTTCTTTTGTGGAAACCCTTCCGAGATTCACTTCTGGAAACCCTACCGGGTTTAGGGGAAATTTGAAGCCCGGAAGGGTTTCCAAAAAAAAAAAAAAAATATAACCCTGATCGGGTGGAGATAGTGTGATCGGGCATTGTTGCCTCTGCATTCTTGTTTACTACTTGCAATCTACTTTTATTTTATTATAATATTCTACTTTTATTTTATACCTGCATTATTTTTTCTACTTACATTCTTTATTTGTTAGTAACATTCTAATATCAAAACTAAACCATTCAAAACATTGAAAACATTGAACACAAAAGTATTGACATGATTACAGATTTAAAATTCTACAAAGATCCAATAAAAGATTTGCAAGCAGAATTAAATCTCCGTATAGAGGTTACTGATTCAAAAACATTCAAAATATTCCAAAAAACATTACTGAGTTCCAAAATATTCAGATCACAATACTGAGTTCACAGGCATCTCAACTGCAGAATGGATTCACCATTGATATCATGCAACTCATCCTGAGAAATACTTGGCATCAGAATATTGCAGTTCTGAAAGATCCACCTGTAATACTGCCAATACTAACCTCCATATTCATAGCTTTTCTGACAATGGGAACAACGAAAACTAGCTCACCAGAAGAATTAACGTGCAGTCTGTCTAACAGACTGGCAACAACAGAACTAATGGTACCTTTGCTTGATGAATCTACCTTTTTTACAATATCATTGTTCACTTGCTGGATTGGAGGAGGTGATACAACCTGATCCTTCAAAATACTAGCAGCACGATCTTGTTCATCTAACCTATCCAAATCTTCAGCATAAACAGTTCCATACATCCTCCGTTATCCGTCCTCATCGAATAGATTGCTAACAACTGACATGGCACACTTAGCATATATCTCCGTAGTCTTGTCATACCTAAAAGATTAAAAATAAATGTTATAAAATTAATAAGGCATAAATAAGAAACAAATAAACAATCCAATCACCTGCTATATGCCTCGGGTGTTCTTTGCCCTGTAATGTGCATGCCTACATTCTGAGGTACCCTAGCCCTTGCCATTCTCAATATAGCAGTAGTGCAAACAAACTTTCCTGAAAACTTCCTATTAACACCCACTGTTTTTAGCATATATTTCATCCACTCTGCTAACTTTTGAGCATTCACTTTATGCACTGAATTATACCATATGGTGGACAATTGACTGCATGAAACAAAACTTCGAAGGAATTGCTTCACTATCACTCGGCTTCAAATCAGGCAGATGCTTCAAAAGATGCCTATAGGTAACAACAACATCGGAATCATAACATCGACACCCCATTCTGAATTGCTCTTCTTGATAGTGTGACAATCATAGTTTTTACTTGTACGCTCATCATATTCAAGATACTCAATACTATTTTCTATCCCAATCACAAAATCTGACATCACCAATAGATGCAACTCCTTTGACCAAGAATTGCAAACCTTAACACACAACAGTATATAAACCTGATACAAAAACAGATTGATAAGAACCACAAAATAAAATTAATCAACCAAAGAAAGCAAAAAAACTAATAAATTACCTTCTTTGAAGACCCTTTGGATGCGTAATTTGGTGGTCGATGTCAGCCAACAAAGCAACCTCATCAGCATAAGCAATTTCATCAACTTTCTTCCGCTTCTTACAAACTCCAGGAGTTCTTCCAGACCTATGCATTGTCTCTCTCTCTCAAATATTGAACTCTTCTTTATATCGAAAGGATATTGATGTACACCAGTATTTGCAATGGTAATTTCTTGATGCCTTCGTATAATATTTTCAAACTTTCTAAACATATCCTACAGACTGAAATAAAAAGAAATATCAAAATGAAACTCAAGAACAAAAATAGAAACAGAATAATAAGAACTCACGATTCAGTCGGATAAAATTGTCCATCACACTTCGTCACTTGCAGCATAAACTTTTCGAGCTGCCCAACAAACTCAATAATGTCCAGCTCCTTCATGTTTTATCAACTGAAATCCCTATATGCTCCCTCCAGATATTAAATCTTTTTCTGGCCCATCTTATCTTATCAGCAAACTTCTGTGCACCCGGCATCCACTTCCTTCTGAAGTTCTTCATTGATCTCCACAAAGGGAACCCGAAACATCAGATCGTTCAACATCTCGCATATATGCATCTATAACATCATCCCTCAAATTAGAAACCAAATTGGTCTCAAAATCTGACAGGCCTCTACTGCAAGATTCTTTGGCAATAAATGTACCAAAGCTATTTTCACAGATTTGCTTCCCTTTCCTAGAAGCATCAGATACATTCTCACCAGTATTTTGCTTCTCAGAACGAACAGGTACATTTGAAATATTCCCTAAAGGAACTATGTTCTAAATAACAGGTGCATTCTGCTAGAGACTGAATTCAAATGTTGGCATGTCTTCCATTCACCTTGAAGACGCCATTAAGTAGTTAATCTTAAAAAATTAACCCTACTTAAGCTAGTACATGCGAAAAGAAATGTGTAACCATCACATGCAGTCATTTTCCACCTTGAGACCAACCAAGAACAACTTGAAATGAAGTTTAACAACAAGATTAACAAGTTATTTAGGTAGCAAAGCATCTTTCAAATAAAAAACTTAAAATACCTTGAAAGATACAATAGAATCCATGATTGAACACTCTTGGAGCATAGAATAGAATAGAATAGAAACAGACCAACTAAAGCTTGCAGATGACGAAGTCTTAGCAAAAATGGACTAAGCTGCACCAAAATAACTTCACAGATAGGCATTTCGAACTTCCAGACACGAGATTTACTACAAAAGCTCACTAGTTCACAATCTTTCATAGGCATTTCACGAATAGTTGAAAAATGTGTCGGCCTTGCATGAAGTCTCAGAAAAATTACTCCAAAATGATCAAATCTAATCTCAAATCATCGCCATCATTCTAGATAGGAACCAAGAAAACTTAAGTCAATCTTCCAAAAATCATTACAAAAATATTTCTAAAACTCGCACATTAGTTAATCTGACCTTAAAACAGACTAACACGACAGCGCCATCATTCTGGCTTGGCATCATCAAAATGCCATAGTCGCAGAGTTACATCGCAGAGAAAGAGGGACCAAAATGGGTCCAAGAATGTCTTTTATCTCGCCACATCAGACAGACACGCTAGTGCCATGTCAAAATAAAAAAATACCCAAACTTCACGTTACACCAAGAAGGCGGCGGAATTGCAAGTACAGGGAAATTCCTATATACAAAAACTTCAAGGCAAGTTGGTGTGCATTCTTGTTTCTTGACCAATGATATTTTGCCACGTTGCAACCATTCTAATCACGAATGGAAAATTGGTAATGCATTCTTGCCTGACCTGTTAGAACCAGTTAGCTATGCGTGAAGCTTCAATCGAGGAACATGGCCGAAGGCAGAAAATAGTGGAACTTCAAGCCATAACCATGGCAGGCTCCAAGCCATAGCCATAACGTAAAAACATGTACCAACAATTCTGTCGCGTTCGCGAATCACGACATGCCATGTGTCACAAATTCTTTCCACGAGTATATAGCTGTTTTCAAAATCGCCGACGGATTCAGGGATTTTACCCGCAGTTCCAGCGATTTCACACTCCATTCCATCGATTTCATCCTACATTCCAGCTTTTTTACCCAGTAGAATCAATTGTTACTCTTTTTTCACGTTGCAAGAATCACCTGTTGCTTTAAATTCTGGGGTGGAAGCAATGCCGACGTGTGAAGTGCGGAGGCACTGCTGACACCCCAGAATTTGAAGCAGCAGGTGATTCCGGTATACTGAAATGCTAAATGACATGGCCAAGCCATAGCCATAGCCAGCAACTCCAGTAGAACTCCAAGTTTACCTTGATAGCTGACTCCGGTAGAACTCCTGCTTACCTTGACTATGGCCAAACCTGCTTTCTGCTTACCTTGACGTTGTGGAATGGCCGAGGTCGGCATTTTTGTTTGTGGCAGGGCCTGCTGGCCACCGCCGGCAATAGGTCATCACCGGTTTAAGGCTTTCACATGGGAAGTCCCTCCATATTTTCAACCCTCTTTTAAGCTTTTTAGCCAAATCTGTACCTTCTATTTGGTACATATTTAATATATTCCTTTGTTATCCCCTCAAGCCCTAGGCTTTGCCCTGCAGGCAATACAAAAAGGGCAAAGATTGGTAGGACAAACTGAACTGGCATTGAAAAATCACATAGTGCAGAGCATATTGAGTGCACGATTTTTTTCGGAACTAGAAAGCTTGCTAAGTTGCTACACAGTTTTTGCTGTCCATTGAAATGTAAATTGCTTGTTATTAATATTATGTGGCGCATGTTGAGTGCAAAATTGTGGGTTAAAGCATGGTATAGTGTCTCAATATGTTAGTTTTGCAACATCAAATAATAGATCCAAAATAGTGGGAATTTTAGTCCAAAAATAGCTCCAAGAACTCGAATGGTGAGAATGACAAAATTTTGGGGGGAACTCGTTTCAAGCACCCGAGAGCTTAGCCACCGCATCTCCAGAACCAGATGTTCACACACAGACGCCTCCATCAAGAACACGATTTGGGGGCTTGCAATTGTGGCATCAATTAAACAGTTACAACAGGATTTCGAATTTTTCAAGGACGAATTTGCACTGCATGTATTGACAGGGTGACAGGGAAGCTACCATTTGAAGATTCGAAGTTATTGAGTAAGATTGGTTATGCAACATAGACTATTACAATTTTTTCTTTAGCCTTGGCATTCGATTTGCTTCATCCCTTTATTCTAGCTTTGGTGGAACCTTTTAAATCCACTCTTTGGAGTCGGATTTGTGAAGACCTGAGAGAATTTTTTGGTTCCCAGATAAGATAAATTTTAGATATGAGCAGCAAAGCCATCTAACTGTGGCCAAGAATTTCATATTGAAACTTTTCAAAGGTTGAGCATACCAAATTTAAGCCTTTGTTTCAATTCTGCATTTAAACATGCAATATGAAAGAAGTGGCTGCCATTTAGAATAAATTTGTTTTTTTACAGAATTCTTATTAAAGAAAGCATCGTTGATTACAACATTATTAAAGTCTCAACGCATGTATATGTAAATGGCTGTGTGTTTCTTGTTATTTGCTTTAGCAGGCTTTGCTTTTTATTGAAGCTAACAGGTAAGTGCACATTTGCAGGAAGTTTTGCACATTTGTATGCCTGCAAAGCTTACATTTGTATCATTTTTGGCAGCAAATTGTGGCCCTAATATTAGTCAATGAGTTGCTACATATCAAAGAAACAGTAATGATGCGACATAAAAGAGTTTAGAACACTCATTTTCCCAAAGAAGTCTTTCTGCTTTATTATTATAGTCAGTTTGTGGTTTGTAATTGTGCTTTTCGTTTTTTATTTTTAGGTTCATGGAAGAAGATAAGCAGAACGTGACCGACAAAGAGAGAGGGATCACCTATAAGGATTTGTATAAATCTGAGAAGAAGGTCGATGCCATTGAGATGCGGAAGATGTGGGGTGAGAAAGTGAAGGGTAGAGCTTGTTACCGATACAAGCTTCTACAAGAGAAAAGAAAAAAGGAGTTCGTGGATCTATACAAGAAAATATTCAACAGAGATAAAGTTTTAGGCGGGCAGGTTCCAGGTGCTTTAGCGATGGCTTTTGTGTTACATTGCAATGGGCAGACGGTAGATTGGATTAGCTTTTATGAGCATGCATCTTCAGCCTCAAGAACTAAAAGAATGAGTCATAGTGCTGAAGATGTCGTTACAATTGATGAAGAGGAGGAGAATGACGTACCTAAAGTCATATCGTCTCCAAGAGCACCCAGCTCCTATGTAACATCTAACACTAAGTAGAGAGCAACTTCCAGCAACAATCCACGAGGTAATTTAGATGTATCTTTCTTGTTTGATGAGTGAATAGATAAGTTGGCAGTTTGCCATAGTTCATAGTTTGTGTTTGTGTCGTTTGCATATGTTTAAATTTCTGTTGTTTATTCTGAGCTCGTGTTCATGTTAGTTACATTTGACATTTGAGTGGCAGTGTTAGTTTTAGTTAGTGCAGTCTTATTTTTAGTTAGTGTTAGAAGTTGTTTATATGCGCAATAGTTGCAATGGGCGCTTAGAACTGGTGGAGTTCTAGATTGGTGTTCAATTTGCAACTTTGGCAGTTGCAGTTCGAGTTGAAACTACTTTGAGTTACTGATTCGAATGTCGATTCTTGGTGTAGTCACCGTTTCCGGTTTGAAAGTTGCAACTATCTGGGAGTTATAGTTCGAATGGCGATTCTGAATGTAGTTCACGATTCGAATGTTTTTGTTGGTAGTAGTTGCAGTTGGTGGTAGTTTCAGTTTGTTTTTAGTTTTAGTTAGCTATTAGTTGCAGTTTGAACTCAAACAATGCTCATGTGTTGTTGCAGTTTGTATATACAATTTTGTCTAATCAGATGCATGTTACAGCAATGTCAACAGGGTTGAAAAAATGGATTTCAGGGATAGAAGATAAGATTAGCAGATTGGCATTGGAAAGCCGGGCAATGAATGACAAAAGCAATGACTTAACCGACAAAATCAAAGGCCTTGGCAAGAAACAAGCACACTTGGAGGGTGACATTGGCGATATATGAAGCATTAATTGCAACCTTACCCACTATAGCAAGGGTTGGCATTGAGGTCCGCCATTGACCTACGTAAAAAAAAGAACTTGCTGAGATTACACCTGTCATAAAGGATGCAAGTAACGACCTGTTACTTTCAGAAATTTCTAGGGATGGCACATTGGATGAGCTGAAAAAGATGAAATCTTGAAAGAATGTTACTTGCTAGACAAAATGTGAGTCAGTCATTTGATTTGGATCCTCCGCTGCCACAGGGAGCAATAGTTATGAGTAATACGAAGGATAGTATTCAATTGAACGAAGCGTGCCCATTTTGTCACAGATCATTGAAAACAAATGGCATGCTTCTACCTACCATTGTTGCAGAATGCATGCATGCGTATCATCTCCCTTGTTGTCTTGTGCATTTTAGGTAGTTGAACATTATCACTCTTTTGCCTCATTTTCTTTTAACTATTTAACCATGTATGTCTCTGTGTGTAGTGTATCGGAAGAATGCTGCGAGATCCATTGTGAGCACAAGATATCAATGACATGGATATCTCTACTTGGTCTGAACGGACGAAAAAGAGTGCAAATGAACACAATGATAGAGTCTTGTGATGGTTGGTTGTACATTTATGATAAGTTTGAAATGATCATACCTTATATTGAGGAATGTTTATGCATGTGGAGCGTAAAAGGAATGGAGGATTTGCAATGGTCGCCTTTACTCCAACATCCATGTCCTCTGCCAAGGAAAACAAGTTCCGCTAAGACGCTTGAGAGCCTTTGATCGCTGAAGAAGAACACAAAAAACGGGCGTTAGTCATTAATGAAAATAATGTCAAAGAAGGTAATGTACTCTTTGTATGAGTTGAGGTTATATGCATGTTTAAAATGACATGCGTGTTATGACAATAGAGTGCGTGTTATGAAATTGTTACTGCAGTCTTGATCCGCATGTCGTGGTTAAAGAAGTTTTAGCCGATATTAAGAGTGAAGCATGTTTTGAAGTTGAGAATGACATTTATCTTGAAGAGACGTAAGATTTGGCCACAATGTCACTTCCACCGGGTAGCTTATAGAAAAATGGAAAGGTCAATAAGTGAATTCTTAGTCCTTACAATATTTAAAGTGTTTGCAGATAAAGAACATGTGCCGGAGAGGCCATATCATGGACAAGAACTAAGTGATACTGCATCATCACCTAGTATGAAAAGCAAAGTTGATCACAGTCCATGTAAGGAGAAAAGAGGGACTAACCGGGCCTTAAGCCAATTTGAGAAGAAGAATGTTGAGTACCACTGTGAAAAAGAATTGTGCGTTGAAGGAGCAGTATAGACGGCCCAAACAAATAAGTCAATCCTTGAGATCAGAGGAGTCATATTCACCTGGTAACTTAGCAATTCCATCTCTTAACTTCCACTTAGTACGTGTTTTTAACATTTAAATTCTACAGGAAGTACAAGAGAGCAGGTGGCTACTATAAAGAATAGTAAACGTATGGCGGTGACATACATAGCGATCCCTCTATGTTCTTAATCAATAAGTGGCTTAAACCGCCTATGAAGCTTTTAATTTTTGATCTTGAAGGAGTTTTGTGCAAGCTCGTTTGAGAAAGGGGAACTATTGCCCGCCAGACCTTCAAGATGGTGCGAGGGGCAAAGCATCTCAATCTCACAAAGATATTGGTTTTAAGTCCCAAGAGCATTGGAGTTTTGGAATGGTGCGTGGAGCACTTCGGGGTTGCTATCCGGACAACATTGACGAAGTGTGGCTGCAAATTTAATCTCAAGCATACCTTTCCAAAGAGTCTTAGAGACAAGTTGCTATTTACTTGGTACTCGATGTGTGCACAAACACATCATTTAAAGTGAGCAAAAGCCTATTCTGCGAAAGATCTCAACAAGGTCTACCACAACTCTAGATACAAGGGAACATGGGCTGAACACAACACACGCTTTTAATTGATGACATGTTATACCGCTGCTACAAGAATAGTCGCGGGCACAAAAGGTGACCCCAAACGGTTATCAACCATCTCGCCGTGAAGGTAATTTTCACTTCGAACATTTGAAAACTTTCCTTGCGGGGCTATTGGAAGTTGAGAATCTGAAAGACTACGTGCTTGAGAAGAAACTATCCAATCTGTTGGATAAAGATTCTAAGCAAGCAATGGATATCCTGAAAAAATTTAAGTACTCTTTGATGTACCGATGCCGTTTGCATTTAACATTTTGGATAATGAAATTTGATTATGGTTGGTGATTGATCAAAGATCATGTTGTTGCCATCTTGATAATCTAAATTGATGTACTTTTTGAACTGCATTTAGAAATAATGTATCCACTTTTTGTACCAAATAGATGTGTTTGTTTGTCCATTGATATGAGCACAATCATAGTGTGCAATAAGCCTAAAATACTTGTTACTTATTCATAGTGTGCTACTTAATACTTGTTTCAAGATTAAGTAGCAAATAGTTGTTTCAAAGAGGTCAATAAACATATTATCAGAAGCAATGGAAAGACTTCGATTTATCAGAGCAATGGGAACCACCGCAACATTGCTTCCGGTTTGGTTGTAGCTCGGTTTGGGAACCGGTTCAACATTGCCTACGCAAGCCTGGTTTGGAAGTGCATTAGTTGTAACTAGTTTGGTTTTGTGTATTTCCTTTGACAAGATAAGTAGGACTTGCGTAAAAGATGATTCACAAAGTAAATACATTAATAGATCCGGACAAAAGAAATTACACGCTTCGACAAAAGAAATTACACAAAGTTTCATCATATATTAAGGAAAAACCATCATGTGGTTGTCTGTTACGTTAAAAAGCAAGCTCAAATTACACAAAGTTTCTCATATATTACATAGAAGGAAAACCATCGGTGGATGCTTTACAAAAAAAATCAAGCTCGGTTGCCGATACTTAAGTAAATCAAAAAAGCAAGCTCTAAGTCACTTTGGATAAGTAAGTAAAAAGACAGTATCTAGTGATCATGAGGGGGCATCTGCAGCTCCACAAAAAGATAAAGTCCATCAGCTTGCATGGTCATCTGCAAAAGGCGCTCCTCATGAGGGCAAACACGGTCAATCCACTGCTGGACTCTTTTAGAAACTTTAGCTCCTTGCTCAATGACTCGATTCACTTTGCATGAAAATTTAGCAACAAAGGTCATTTGCATGCCCGCATTGCTGGAAGTGGAGGATTCCGGGGAGGATAATTCCTCGGCCTTCCTGGCCGTGTTCTTGATCTTGGTCATGTCCCTCTGGAAGAAATTGGAGGACTGAGTGATCTCACTGGGAAGAACAAGGAACTGGAAGTCGGAAGTGAGTGGAAGACGAAAAATGGCACTATATAGAAAAGGTTGTAAAGGTCCAATCAAGGCCATTAATGTCCTTGCCTCAGAACCCAAGCACATGCAAGCATACAGGGTTAAAGCACACTATAGTGTCTTATTTTAGTTGTCCCCCTGTCCCCCCTAATTAGTTTGAAAATTAGTTCGAAAGGTAGTTAGACATTTACCTATTTTCGTGTCTTGCTTCAACCACCACCCCGCCCAAGAGAATTCAAAATTTGGGGGAGAATTTTCGGTGCACGATCACTGATCACTGATCAAGAAGAATGTATGGACTTTCTTCTCAGATTTGGGTCTAACAGAAGATCAAATTTGGCCTTAGAATGTAGAGCCTTTTTGCATACTTTCTTTCGAAGACAAAATTTCGAGTCTGTTGCTTTGCTTTGAATCCAAGATTTCTTTCATTGTAATTTGATTTCAATAGACATGACTTTGCTTTGTTTTTTATTTGCATGTACCTTTGGTTTCCTTAAATTTTTTCGGGTCTCTTATTATTTGCAGAAGATCAAATTCGAATTTCAAGATTGTAAGGCCTCTTGAAATTTCGTTTGAAGACTAAAATTTGGGTATGTTGCCATTCAAAGTTTGCTTTTAATCCAAGATTATTCTCATTCTAGCAATTAAAATTGATTGTAGTGCTCTCTTTGTTTTGTGTTTGATTTGCATGTAGATTTGATTTCCTTCTTGTAATCATCATATATCCGACATGCATTCAAGAGCCACAATTAGTGATCATTCTGTTATATCTTGTACTGATTCAAGAATGGTATAAACTTGTTTGTTCTAGAAGCATTATAAATTTTAGTATGTTATTTTGTTTATAGCAGCAATTTGGTGGCCAGGATTAGTGCAATGTTTCCCCCTGACTTTTGTAAATACAGGTTTGTTAATAAAAGGTGGTGCATGAAGCTCTTACAGGAGAACTGATGGCAGAATTTTATGCTAGCTATAGGTGTAGTGATGCATCTATAGGAAAGAATAAGGGCTGAATTTTATGCAAGCTTATGCCGCAAATGCTTTAGCATGGCTTCTAAATACATGTTATCTTGGAAAAATGTGGTGCATTCTGATTTTTTTTTTTTTTTTGGCATATTGAAGACTTAAAGTATTACGATATGTAATTCCTTTTCTATATGATACTTTCTTACGTCTCGTTAATTTTGTAAGCAGGGACTATTATAGGTGCGAAGGTGGCGTTTGCGAGCAATCAAGATGGAAGAAGTGGAGCAAAGAAACTTTATGGGAAAGAGGAAGAGGACAAGAGAGCAGGAGACTCTAAAGAAGAGGAAACAAAGAAAGAGAAAAAAAGAAGAGAAGAATGCTTTGATGCAGGAGTCCAAAGCTTCTGCCAATCAAGTGAGTAAACAAAAGATTGTGTCTAATCTAGTGTTCTCATTCAAAAGGCAAGTTTGTCAAATGGATTTGGAAGAGAAAAGGGAAGTGCTAAATGATTTCTTGAAGCACAAAGAAATGAAGGATGTCACTGCTGAGAACATTCGAGAATCTATTCAGACTATAAAAGGATCTAGTAGTTTAGATTCTATGGCTGCAAGAAGAGGTGTACTTGCCAAGTCTATTGGGAAGGAGAGTTTAAATCAAGGTATTAGCAAGAGAAGTTTGGAAAAAGTTTTGGGAGTCCATCCTAGATGTATTGCAGCAGCCAAGGAAAAACGTAAAGAAGTGGAGTTTAATAAGGAAGGATGGGTAAGGTCACAGAGGTTTGATTCAATTGACAAATATGTCATTGAGCTGGTTCAAAGTTTTTGGGACACAAATACAAGAGTTTCCCCTAATGCAAAGGATGTGAAGTTCAGAAGACTGGAAAGAAATGTGAAGGAGGAACATGCTACACATTATCTGGAGGATATTCAGGTGCAAATTATCTTTTGTTGATTTTTTTGGTGATATGTGCATCATTTGTAGATATAGTTGTTGTTGCAGCTTATATAGATGTAGTTGGTGTTGCAGCTAAGGTTTGAAGTACAGTTCTTA
Source organism: Isoetes taiwanensis (assembly GCA_021234155.1). Taxonomy (NCBI): domain Eukaryota; kingdom Viridiplantae; phylum Streptophyta; class Lycopodiopsida; order Isoetales; family Isoetaceae; genus Isoetes; species Isoetes taiwanensis. The sequence continues at coordinate 95,872 of JAJEKV010000100.1, read as the reverse complement.
ATATGCAACTTAAACATTTCGAGCTGCTACAGTTGGTGGCTGAGATTCAACTTAGATTGTTAGTCTGCAGTTGGTGTTGCAGTTAGTGTTTGAGCTCCATTACATAGTTTCAGTTTGTGTTGCAGAGAGCATGTTAAATAGTTAGACTACAGTTAGTGTTTCAGCAAGTGTTCGAGTTATGTCAGTGGTTGCAGTTTGTGATTATGTTTGTTGCAGTTACAGTTGGTGTTGCAGTTATGACCATTAGTTGTAGGTTGTATGTTTGTAGTTTGTGTTTCTGTTGTCATAGTGGGTTACAGTGGCAGTTTATAGTTGCAGTTAGAGTAGAGTTACATGTTCATGTGTACTTGTTATTTGACATGTTACTCACATATTTCTTGATTATGTTTTGCAGTCAGAGATGTTCATTAAATTCAAAGAGCAGCACCCGCAAAGTCCTAAAGAAGAAAATCAAGAATTCCACAAGAAAAATTGCATTTATGGAGATTGTGAGCAGTGTGGTGTGTCTCGGCTACCTTTGTGTCCTCTAGAGTTGTCCGAAGAAGGATTTGTGAGTTGGGAGTACTGGGATTATGAGGAAGGAGGTAAGGATAAGTGGGGGAAACCCAAAAACGTACTCCAGCGTCTGTGGAGGAAAACAAAACCAAAAGATCTTATGCACACATTGATTGACAGATTGGCAAAGTTTTCAGTGCACAGCTTTAGGCACAAATGGCAAGCGATGTAGTTTAGGAATATGTTAGACAACCTCCCTTTTGGGGTTATTGTATCTGTAGTAGACTTTGCAGTGAACTTCACAATTCAGATGCAGGATCAAGTTCAATCTGCGTACTGGACAAGCAAACAGGTCACCATTCTTGTACAAATCACATACTATTTGGAGCCTTCATCAGATGACGTCATCAAGGACACTCATTACTATATATCTGATGATACAAAACATGACACACTATTCGTCCAGCATGCATTTATGATGCATCACAAATTCATGAAAGAACAGGGCATACATCCAAAAAAGCATTGGGTATTTTCAGATGGAGCTGCATCCCAATTCAAAGCTGCCCGGCCATTCTATTTTGTAGGAAGGTATTCGCATGAGACACTCATTGAAATGATGTGGAATTTTTTCGGCTCCAATCACGGCAAAGGGGAGCATGATGGGAAGGCTGCAGAGTTGAAACGGTGGCTAAGGGAGATGATGAAGAGATCACAGTCTATAAAAGTAGAATGTGTTGCTGATATTGTGAATATAGCCAGGGAGAATTTCACAGCTGTTGCTCCATCTTCAAGTGTGAACAAGAAACCAGTAAGAAGGTCATATTGGGAAGTGCTAAATGTGGATAGAAAGAATGCATGGGGTGCTGAGACTGTGGAGGACACGAGGAACATTCATTCTGTGCATTCATTTAACTTAGCATCTCCTACGCAATTGCATATAAGGCGTTTATCTTGTTTCTGTGCATATTGCCTTGATTCACAATGGGAGAAGTGCCTGAACAAGGAATATGTAGATGATTGGGAGCTCGTAGTTGTTGAGCCAAGCAAGGCTATAGCTGATGAATACGAGTTGCGCAGATCTGAAATACACGTGGCTATAATATGACGGCGTCCGATATTTATGGTGCTCGTATGGAAACTATGGATGCATTTAAACTTTAAAGATGTCTTAAACTAGTGCAGTTAAAACTATGGAAGCATCAATAGTCCTAATGTGTTCTAAATAACCCTAAACCCATAACCCACTTATGAAATTAAAAGAAACAATGTAGACAAGTGATGATTTCAATATATTCAAGTTACGTAGACCATATTCGGCACCCTCGGCACCCTCAGCTCCTTGAGGCGAGCTATATCACCATCCATCTCAAATTTCAATTCCAAGAGGCACATTGTGGTACTTAAACTATGGATGCATTTGAAGATGCCTTAAACTAGTGCATTTGGTCATAAGATACTCTAACTAGTGCCAAAAGGCAAATTCCAATAGGCATTTAAAACTATGGAATCATAAATAGTTCTAATGTGTTCTAATTAACCCTAAACCCATAACACAGTTATGAAGTTAAAAGAAACAATGTGACCATATGCAAGTGATGTAGAAACTTATGTGACCATATGTAGAAACTTATGTGATGTAAAACAATGTGACCATATGAAACTTATGTAGACCATATTCAAGTGATGATCACGGAATTATGGCTAAAGAAATGGAGCTAGATTTTCAGGCTAATGTAACAGATAGGTAGTTAATAAGTTCACAGTATTAACTAGCAATTCTAACAGGATACGATTCTAGCTTGGGCTGAGGAAGCACCACTGCGTGCAATGATGCATGTCGAAGCAACCTTTGTGAGGCATGGGGATTTGCTGGGATTTTTTGAGTAAACAAAAGTACTTGAATTTGTACCAGATATAATTTTTAAGAACTTGACAGCAATTTGCCATTGATGGTTCAGAAGGTAATCAGCCCTTCCAAATCAAAACAGTGATAATATAAATACACATCCAATCTGATATTTCCAAACCAGAGCAGGAATATTTTTTTTATTCAAGAAAAAAGAACGGTACAATAGAAGTCCAAAATTTGACTTCAAATAACTGTTTGTTGATGATGAAGCAGCAAACATTAACAACATAATAACAGAGTTACATCAATCTGCAAATAATATGCTTAGCAACTTCACATAGACATCATAGCTGCACACAATATAAATCAGACCCTTCGATCTGTTTGTTTCACTTAAAGCTTCAAGTATAGCAAATGAAACGCAACACTAACTACATTCCAACCGTAAACAAGCTGAATATTTAATCCTCTTCGATGCCGATAGCACATCGTGGAGATTGTCTAAAATCTTTTCACAAATTTCACAAAGTTTGTAAACAACCCGGTTTCCTTTCAGTCTATGTTTTGCTTGTGCCATATCAAGTCTTATTAAGCAAACTTGGGTTGCATAAACAATGCCTTTTGCTCGTTAGAACATAAAGTGTAACCCATGTAGTTTATCTTGGGACTTTTTTGTAGTAAGTTCCCTCTAAAACTTCTTCCCCTTTATAAAACCAATTCCCATAGGCTTTAAAATCTGTCTAACCACATATTTCTCTTTTCATTACACAATAACATCCAAAATAAAGTGTCCTCATCATTGTCCTTTGAGTCGCGACAAATAAGTTATCTCCTTCCCCTTACCAAATCACTCAACACAACAGATCTCCGTAAAATAGAGCTCTTTCGGATCTGCACAAGAACTCAGATTCATCAGCTATAGTCTTGCTTGGCTCAACAACTACGAGCTCCCAATCATCTACATATTTCTCCCATTGTGCATCAAGGCAATATGCACAAAAACAAGATAAATGCCTTATATGCAATTGCGTGGAGATGCTAAGTTAAATGCATGCAATGTAATGAATGTTCCTCGTGGTCCTCCACAGTCTCAAAGACCCCATGCATTCTTTCTATCCACATTTATCACTTCCCAAAACGACCTTATTACTGGTTTCTTGTTCACACTTGAAGATGGAGCAACAGCTGTGAAATTCTCCCTGGCTATATTCACAATATCGCAGAAGACATTCTACTTTTTATAGACCGTGATCTCTTCATCATCTCCTTAGCCACCGCTTTCAACTCTGCAGCCTTCCCATCATGCTCCCCTTTGCCGTGATTGAGCCGAAAAAATTCCACATCATTTCAATGAGTGTCTCATGCTAATACCTTCCTACAAAATAGAATGGCCGGGCAGCTTTGAATTGGGATGCAGCTCCATCTGAAAATACCCAATGCTTTTTTGGATGTATACCCTATTCTTTCATGAATTTGTGATGCATCATAAATGCATGCTGAATGAATAGTGTGTCATGTTTTGTATCATCAGATATATAGTAATGGATGTCCTTGATGACGTCACCTGATGAAGGCTCCAAATAGTATGTGATTTGTACAAGAATGGTGACTGCTTGCTTGTCCAAGACGCTAGATTGAACTTGATCCCGCATCCGGAATTGTGAAGTTCTCCTCGCAAAAGTCTACTACGATATAATAACCCCAAAAGGGAGGTTGTCTAACATATCCCTAAACTGCATCGCTTGCCATTTGTGCCTAAAGCTGTGCACTAGAAACTTTGCCAATCTATCAATCAATGTGTTCATAAGATCTTTTGGTTTTGTTTTCCTCCACCACGCCGAGTACTTTTTTTTGGGTTTCCCCACTTATCCTTACCTCCTTCCTCATAATCCCAAGATTCCCAACTCACAAATCCTTCTTCTGGACAACTCTAGAGGACACACAATGTAGCCGAGACACACCACACCGCTCACAATCTCCATAAATGCAATCTTTCTTGTGGAATTCTTGATTTTCTTCTTTAGGACACAATATGGATTGCCGTGAGTGAGTGGTTGACTTATACTTCATAGTCTTGGCAACACATAGTTGGCCCTGTAGATTGGCATACCTCACATGCACAGTGCAACATTCTACATGCATATTTCTAAGTGAATTTAAGCCATCCAAGAGCATCTGCAGCCTCACATGATGAATGCAACAACATGAATTGAATCTGTTTCAATTTCATTACATACCATGGTTTTAGTTTTTCAAATGCTCTTTGGCCAATTGTAATTTATGGGTCTTTGCTCTTTGAATTTAATGAACATCTCTCGGATCGCAAAAAACATAATCAAGAAATATGTGAGTAACATGTCAAATAACAAGTACACATGAACATGTAACTCTACTCTAACTGCAACTATAAACTGCCACTTTAACTCACTATGACAACAGAAACACAAACTACAAATATACAACCCCGCAACTAATGGTCATAACCGCAATACCAACCGTAATCGCAAACAAACATAATCACAAACGCAACCCATCGACATAACTTTCGAACACTTGCTGAAACACTAACTATAGTCTAACTATTTAACATGCTCTCTCGCAACACAAACCCAAACTATGTAATGGAGCTCAAACACTAATCAACACCAACCTGCATACTAACAACCTAAGTTGAATCTCGACCACCAACCGTAGCAGCTTCGAAATGTTTAAGTTGCATATTAAGAACTGTACTTCAAACCTTAGCTGCAACACCAACTACATCTACATAAGCTGCAACAACAACTACATCTACAAATGATGCACATATCACCAAAAAAATCAACAAAAGATAATTTGCACCTGAGTATCCTCCAGATAATGTGTAGCATGTTCCTCCTTCACATTTCTTTCCAGTCTTCTGAACTTCACATCCTTTGCATTAGGGGAAACTCTTGTATTTGTGTCCCAAAAACTTTGAACCAGCTCAATGACATATTTGTCAATTGAATCAAACCTCCGTGACCTTACCCATCCTTCCTTATTAAAGTCCACTTCTTTACGTTTTTCCTTGGCTGCTTAGGATGGACTCCCAAAACTTTTCCCAAACTTCTCTTGCCAATACCTTGATTTAAACTCTCCTTCCCAATAGACATGGCAAGTACACTTCTTCTTGCAGCCATAGAATCTAAACTACTAGATCCTTTTATAGTCTGAATAGATTCTCGAATGTTCTCAATCAGATGCCTTTTGACTTCTGAATCCTTCAAGTGATCAGCAGTGACATCCATTTCTTTGTGCTTCAAGAAATCATTTAGCACTTCCCTTTTCTCTTCCAAATCCATTTGACAAACTTGCCTTTTGAATGAGAACACTAGATTAGACACAATCTTTTGTTTACTCACTTGATTGGCATAAGCTTTGGACTCCTGCATCAAAGCATTCTTCTCTTCTTTTTTTCTCTTTCTTTGTTTCCTCTTCTTTAGAGTCTCCTGCTCTCTTGTCCTCTTCCTCTTTCCCATAAAGTTTCTTTGCTCCACTTCTTCCATCTTGATTGCTCGCAAACGCCACCTTCGCACCTATAATAGTCCCTGCTTACAAAATTAACGAGACGTAAGAAAGTATCATATAGAAAAGGAATTACATATCGTAATACTTTAAGTCTTCAATATGCCAAAAAAAATAAATCAGAATGCACCACATTCCTCCAAACTAACTTGTATTTAGAAGCCATGCTAAAGCATTTGCAGCATAAGCTTGCATAAAATTCAGCCCTTATTCTTTCCTATAGATGCATCACTACACCTATAGCTAGCATAAAATTCTGCCATCAGTTTTCCCCACAAAGAGCTTCATGCACCACCCTTTTTTTTTTTTTTTTTTTTTTTCAAACAAACCTGTGTTTACAACAGTCAGGGGGAAACATTGTACTAATCCTGGCCACCAAATTGCTGCTATAAACAAAATAACATACTAAAATTTATAATGCTTCTAGAACAAACAAGTTTATACCATTCTTGAATCAGTACAAGATATAACAGAATGATCACTAATTGTGGCTCTTGAATGCATGCCAGATATATTTTTCTGGATGATTACAAGAAGGAAACCAAATCTACATGCAAATCAAACACAAAACAAAGAGAGCACTACAATCAATTTTAATTGCTAGAATGAGAATAATCTTGGATTAAAAGCAAACTTTGAATGGCAACATACCCAAATTTTAGTCTTCAAACGAAATTTCAAGAGGCCTTACAATCTTGAAATTCAATTTGATCTTCACAAAAATAATAAGAGACCAAAAAAATTTAAGGAAACCAAAGGTACATGCAAATAAAAAACAAAGCAAAGTCATGTCTATTGAAATCAAATTACAATGAAAGAAATCTTGGATTCAAAGCAAAGCAACAGACCCGAAATTTTGTCTTCGAAAGAAAGTATGCAAAAAGGCTCTACATTCTTGTAAGGCCGAATTTGATCTTCTGTCAGACCCAAATCTGAGGAGAAAGTCCATACATTCTTCTTGATCAGTGATCAGTGATCGTGCACCGAAAATTCTCCCCCAAATTTTTAATTCTCTCGGGCGGGGTGGTGGTTGAAGCAAAACACGAAAATAGGTAAATGTCTAACTACCTTTCGAACTAATTTTCAAACTAATTAGGGGGACATGGGGACAACTAAAATAAGACACTATAGTGTGCTTTAACCCTTGTAGATATAATAGATGGACAATTGTTGTAAGGCACATTATCACTAAATCCATCCTTATCACTAAATCCTAATTTCGAGCTAGGATCAACCTGGAATATACCAAATAAGACTAAATCCTAACCTTCGTGACAGGAACCCTAGAACTGGAATATCAACAGTATAAAACATGTCAAAAAATAAAATAAAAACTTATGCATTGGATACATAATGGTCGTTACCACATGAAAAATACATGTCTCTAACTCGAACGACATGGTTTTTTAAATAATTAAAAATACCCTTTTAACTATTTAAAAATACATCAAATATACAATGACATGGTTTATTAATACTCTGTAATGAATAAATAGAAATAGCAGCAACAATTCTTAGCTACTTATAAGTGCCTTGGGAATCGAACCCATATCCAACAACTCTAGCCTTTGGAATTTGATGAATACAAGGCATGTTTAAAGGCAAACAAGAAAAAGAAGCTATTGGAGGATTAATCCAAACCTAACCTTTAACCTGTGATCTTACATTCAAGATCTCATAGTCTTCTGAACTTGATGTTATAATAAAGACAGATCTTTCCTTCTGCAATACATAAAAAAATTGCACTTAATTTAAGTGTGGCTGATTTTGAAATTTCAGACTCATGCAGTAACATGAGAGTCATCTTGGAGAAACTAAATTTTGCATTGAATCACTAGAAACAATTCACATCATACAACAACAATCGGTTCTTGTGAGCTTCTCATAAAATCTACAAACAAACAGTGAAGAAAGCTCTCAAGAATTTCAAGGACACATGCATCATAACATACAAATAATATTATCTACCCTCATATCATGCTATGGCATGGAGGTTGCTCATGGCCTTTGTCAATTTTCCTCTTTGGGATCATGTGGGTCTTGTCCTTTGCAATGTGACAATCAGGGTACGACCATAACACACACTTCATCAATTCTCTCCTTTGAGGATCAGCAAGATATATCCTCCAGCAGTCGAAGTATTGTTCCTTCAAGTTTCCTTTTTTATGCCTCTCAACAGGCTTCCAATATTGAACCTGGAATCCAGGACATAACTCCTCCCCATCTGGCATGGCGGTGGTAACATCGGAGATTGCCATTCCTAACCATATTGGACAATCCTCATCGTCAGCCTGACTAGCACAAAGTAGCCTTCCTTAATGTCTTTGAAAGGATCCCACTCAGGGAGGTCAAAACACCTCGGCTTTGAAGCCTTGCTTCCCACAGATTACTTAGAGCCATTGTTGGGACCCTGTGCAACTTTCTTTGATATGCTTGCGCCATGAGAACCCTCCCATCTAATCTCTGGCAAGAAACCATCTCTCAACTTCACCCCGCATAGTTGTTCTGTTTCTAAGCATGATACTACTTTCTCTCAGTAATTGACTAAAGAGTCCATGTAATTTTTCTTGAGTGATAAGGTGTTCTTTCTTTTTTGAACATTCTCCCAGTGTGTTATGTGATCCTCAATGCCCTTCACTAGTTGGCTAGAATCTTTAACGTTTTTGAAGGAAAAAGTGGTTTTGGCTCACCATAGGAAGAAGAACTTTACCCTTAGCCCCCCTTTGCCACATTTTGATGCCTTGCACAGATGTCCACAACTTGTCACTTGGCCTCCACTTACACTGCATGATTGGTATTCTATCTCTCACCCAAAACATAAACTAAAGTGGCTTTGAGTGTCTTGTCAACTGATCCTTACCCTCCAACAGGTATCCCTCGTCAAATGATGTGCAACCTCGTCGACCAAGAAGGCCATTGGGTTAGGGTCAATGCAACTCTCAAACACATCCATGAGTTCAAGGAGACTTGTCATGTTCGCTCTCTTAATTTTAGTAGAGAAAGTACCGAAGAATGCATTTATATAATCATGGGTATGCCCAACCATCATGAACTCCACCTTCACAAACTTGAAGACTCCTACTGCTGTCAAATATGGCATTTCCACAAACATCCATCTTGTTTTCTTTTCAACAGTTATCCAGTTGAATACATAGTTCTTCTTACAATTGTTTTTCTTGCATGGGAAACTCATTCCAAGTCCTTCTGTTTCTTTCGACACTTTCGATGTGTGCTTCTTTATCTGCCTTTGGTAAGTAAGCAGTTGATCATCCATCAAAGCATAAAAAATGGGGGCTGATGAAGATTACCTCCTCCTTTCTATAGTTTCTGTCTCTAGTGTTCTCAAGCACTTGAAAATCGAACTCACATGGAAATTCAGATCATCCTCCAAAATCAAGAACAAAATATCTATAGGTATCAGTGCCATGTCCATGTGTTAAGATACCCTCCAAGCTTACTTTCATCTGAAAAGCATTTTGACAATGCTTGGGCAAAGTATCTAGCCTTGGCAAGAAAGTCTTACGTTGGTCCATCTTATCATGAATCAGACAAAAATATCTATCAGGCTGCATCTAGAAAAATGTTCTCCACTGCCGATATAGTTGTCTACATGATATTTGGTCTGACTCATGATATGCAAAGTGCGGCAAAGTGCTCCTTGATTGCCATCTTTTCTTTTTCAATTGCACTTGATGCAAGTGTACCCTTCGATTGAATATAGGTGTTTCACTTCGAGAATCTCATTTGCTACGAAACACACACATCAGAAAAATGAAATTTCCATAATGATTGAGAAAGAGGCCGGCATCCTGTACTTCCAAAATTGCATTGACCTCTTTAAGCCACTCTTTCTGGATATTGTGACGCTTCCCGAATCTATACGATGCTCCTATCATATAAATACAGGAGGCCCTCTATCTAATTCAGACCACTTGTGATGGCCAACTGTTCAGGTGAGGGCACGGAGGTGTCATTCGTCCCACGCCTTTTATGGGATATCCGTCTCATTCAATCCATCCATTTTAGTAGACAAGTACTGGAATTTTGATGTATACTGGTAGACTGGTTCATTATCGCCTTGTTGAAGTGGTCCCATTCTAGTTTGACATGATAATTGGCAACTAGATTATAACCCTCAAAAGCTTTTCTAAAGCATTTCCATGTCAAAATATTTGGGTCCATTCTTTTTCTTCCCTGCCACTAAGTTCTAACCATATCTGTCAAACATTTTTCTGTAGCTTTTACTAATTTGAAGTAGCTTTTCTATGTGGAAATAAAGGGTTTCTCTTTTCACCAGAGAAAATGGGTAAACCTATAACTTTTTCTAACCATTTACATGAAGAAGCAGTAGTGTCACATTTAAGGGACTGGACGGGACTCGAACCCACTACCTCTGGAGTGGTAGCTGTGCAGCCTAACCCGTAATAGGGTTGGGGGTCCAGATGGTTGTCGTCACACTCCTCGGTGTTCAGTCCCTTGCAGATCGAGTTTGGTCCGCCCCCAATTCCCCCGGTTGCAAGCCTTCAAGGAGGGAGGGCCTTGAGGGGAGGATAGTGTGACGATTAACTATCAGGTTTGGAGCGTGTGATTTGGTTTCATCCAAATCATCGTGGCCTTTTCGGTTAGGCTGCACAGCTACCACTCCAGAGGTAGTGGGTTCGAGTCCCGTCCAGTCCCTTAAATGTGACAGTATGATTTGGATGAAACCAAATCACACGCTCCAGACCTGATAGTTAATCGTCACAAGTAGCAGACGATGGTCTGATAGTTAATCGTCACAAGTAGCAGACGATGGTGCATTAATCTGTACTATAGGTTATTGTTATTTTTGTGGTGCATTAGTTTGCGTGGGAGGCTCGGGCAAAAATTTATAGGCTGAACACAAATATTCTAGCTGTCTTTGGTGTTCTGCTTGATTGAAAGAGGCGAGAATAATTGGTCTGCTATGTAGCTGTCATGTTGTTCAGGTACGCCGATGCGATCGGTAGACATATCCAAAGGATTGATTTGCAGATCACGTGGCTCTGATACCAAATTGGTACAAATACTGATTCTTTAAACAAAACAATAATTACTGAATAAGAATAAGCAAGTGAAAGATGTCTCAAATGACAAGGTCCATCCTCAACGGCTAAGCTCACCACCCAACTGGGTTATTCTGAGCAAGAGAAATCCAGAGAAATACTGAGTTTAGAAAGAGAAAGAAAAGGTCTATGGAGATCCAATTTAACACTAGAGAATTCTTCTCTAGCTGCAATTTCACAAATTCAAGCAAGAGTGAAGGATACAAGCTTTTGGAATAGATTAAGGCAGGGTATGGGTGAAATATAATCAATCAATTCAAGCAAGAAAGGCTTCCACAATAGATTAGCTCAAGATATAAGGTAAGGGTACTAAGAGTTTCAAGAAGTAATCAGATTTGTTGAAGCTGTAGATAAATTATAGAAGCTAACAATAGAAGTCTCGGTCGCCCCCCAAGCTGGTTGCGATTGTGAGATGTAGGAGGATTGTAGACCCAGATGACCTTTATGTCTAGGTCGTTGAAGTATTGTAGCAGCCTACAAGTTCCTGTAGCTGATTCGCTTGTCGCCCGAAACTTTGTTGGCCCTTTCGATTCTGTCCGTAGCCGCCTTATATATAGGCCCAACCCTTTTCTAAAGATTCGATGCCTTATCTTAGAAAAAATATTAAACACCTATTTTAACCATAAGATTAATTTAGCAAAGATATTTATTGAAGAGTCTAGCTTTCTTTCTCGTTCTCTTACTCCCATAGCCACTCCCCTGAGCACTACTATATCATGAAAAATGAATATATGATATGCTGTAAGCATAAAAAGTAGAATAGGATTATAAATCTTGCCAAAACTCATGCTTTGCATATCTTTCTATATGCCTAAGACTGCAAGAGGCAGGGACAAAATATCACAATAATTCAAAAAAGTATTCACAATATAGCTTATAAAGAAAAGTTGAACCTTGTGCTTCAACTAGCTATGACTCCCTAGATGCTAAGAATATAAGCATTTACTGTTGTTTCTTTGAAGTGCAGTCGCAACAGTTGCTCAAGAATACCATATTACCAGAATATGCATATACCATAAAGATGAAGGTTTCTTGTGAATGGAGTAGAAAAACGTTCAGAACATATTAAGCTGCTTAGAATCTTTGCATTCTTATTTTGAATTGGAATTGTATTTTCTCAAGACTGGCCTTTTGAATGGAATCATTTGCCATAAGTAAATGTGTTGAAACTGTTAAAAATCTAAACCAGAGTGGCTCCTACATATTCCACCGGCTAGTAGAAGTGTGTCCCACTTATGGAATCCTTTGTCAATTATTTCTTCATGGAGACTTCTGCCAACTCAATGGAACCTGCATCGCTGCATTATCATAGTAACCATGATAAATAAAAAGCTACATGTTTCCCACATGTCCAAAACAGTCAAATTGCGTAGTTCCGTGCCTCACTTTGCATGTTATCACGGTATTGTAGTGAAACATTCCTTCCACTTGCAATGATCGCCTTCCATTGTATACTTTAATCGCTTTGAGATGAATGTTTAAACTGAAGCATATACATATGTTGTTTGGATACACGCCGTAAATATTTACTCCTCTCAGAGATATCAATCTGCATACCAGTCGCCATTTGAACTATAGTACTGAAGTTCCTAAATTACTAGACTTATTATATTGCAGTTGGGAATCTGTAATCTTGTCCAGTAGAAATAAAATGTGTGTCTAAATGTTGATTCTGCGAAATCTTAACAACTTCATCTTATTAATCATCATAATAAGTCCAAATGAAGTTAGCCCATGTATAAGAAAGCAAGTTCTTTGTTAGGTCTGGATTTTGGCATCCTAGATTTTGATGATTTTGATTCTTGTGCAGATTAAAGGAATAGAGTAGAAACAACATCCAATCTAGCTAGCTAAATTAATACGGAGAATTAGCTCTTTTGTGCACCAGAGAAGACTTGTTACCTCTTTTTTAGCAGAGGTCTTTTTGCTGCCAGTCTAGACTCCCTTGTAGCTATAGCTTCTGCTGCAACATCATGTAAATAGTATCAAAATGAAGTATCAATAGTACTCCACTTTTAGCACTACATTGGCTATTCTGGCAAGAAACAGAGGACCTCTCCACCTTAACTTTTGCAAAACATGGATAAGTAGAAAACTATTTTAGTTGTGAGCAGGCAGAACAAAAGATTGGAGAAGCATAAGAGAATACACATATTGATAGAGAGGCCAGAGCTTTAGCCATGTCGCACTATCTTGGACACGCTATTTCCTCTATAGTGAAAATCTAAAACTTCCTCCTTTAATGCGAGAATTCAAAAGTTATACTGATGCATCGGTTTCCATTTTTTCTGGTCACGATTCGTCGTCTCTTTCGACAATAATGAAATGCCGTGGGCTTCGCATTGGACGGTCAGATGACGCTCTGTCATATCACAATAACCAACGACAACCAAATCACCTAATAACTCACGTAACGTAGACAAAACTTTGACCTTAAACCGTTCAATGCGGAGAAATTCCTCTCTCTGCATCAAATTCAATAATATTCAATCAACCTACCTTTTCAAGGGTCTGCCTTTCGGGCAACCCAGAAAATGAGCTTTATATCTCTTATTGCCGCTAATTTTGTAGATCTTGAGTTTCGTGTGAAATAGTTAAATCGCTAAATCCTATAATCGCTAAATCTCGACCATTGATTATGTGAATATTCCATGTGATATTCCCAATGCACAAAATGCAGCCGTCCCTTGCAAGTCAAGATGGGGTCAAACCCCAATTTCCACGTCATCCTAAGGTTCACTACAACGTATTCCATTTAAGTCAACCAAGTACATACACAACAACAGTAAGAAAGAAGCAAAGATGTAATCCAAAGAGACTCTGCAACCTCCATTGCTGCTGTGCAGGAGGAGCTCTTGAAGAAGCCTCTGCACTTACAAAACTAGCTGGTCACACCACAACAACAGATAAGAAGAAGCCTTTGCATGCCACAAAGCCGTCCTCTGAACTACAGAAGAACATGCTCATGCACACACCGCTTCAAAATAGAACAGGACAACTTATTTCCATACACATGTTTGCATCTAAGAATGGGGATTTGAACCCCACCGATCTCAATCGGCACCAGAATGTCAGATGTGAATGGGAACCTGCTTAAGAACACTACAAAAAATTGCAAGAACACATACAGAATCCTCTGTGTCATTCACAAGCACATGCTCATCTATACGACATCCAGCCATAAGAATCTGAAAATGGACAAAACAAACAGCCATAAGAATGGGGATTTGAACCCCCTGCTATGAGACGGCAGTACCAATGCCTTCCCATGAAAAGCAATGAATCCGCTTCCTCAGAGCTTGATACATGCTAGAGGCAACAAGAATCATGCAACAATCTCGCTCTGATGCAGGAAAAATCATGCAACAATCTCGCTTTTCCACATTGTGCAGCAAGAAGGCATCATCCGCAGGAACCGCCTTCCTTAAGAACTCCGTTTCTGGTAACAGTAATCCGGTCTCTGCTGAAACTAAAAGAGCTGACACCTGCTCACAATCGTCATTGCTTCTTCTGCATCCGGTCTTTGGCGAAACCCCACCGCCATATCCACGCCGCCCTCCCTAAATAGCAAACCCTAAATTGCATGGAAACTTCTAAAAATTAACCCTTGCCCAAAAACACCAATACACCCCATTCGACCATTGCCAAACCAAACCCACATTTGTGAGTCAGCAAAATACGATTTTTAGATACGAATACATGGCTAAACCTTGCAAAATCTTATGTTACACGACCCCCCAACAACCTTTTGGAAACCTAATTAAGTGACATAATACTTAAAAGAATACAAATAAAGGGTTAATCAAATGTAAGAAAGTTCAGGTGGCAAAGATTATAACATTTAGTCAAACCTTAGAAGCTTTCAAACCTTAACCAAATCTACTTGACCACTTTGGATATAAGAGTTCATTAGGTTTTGCTCAGTTACATGTAAGTTTTTAGGACAAAGGTTTGGGCTCGGGTTTGGGCATTTAACTGAGTCCTAAATGCATGGTTGCTAGAGGGCTAGAGATATGCCTACTCTAAAGGCGTGGAAGTTTGGAAGTTGATACGCAAGAGGTAATGTCATTATATAAAGAAAGGCTAGTGGAGACACTACTAGAGATTTGCTTGGTTCAGCAACACATCATTGATTGGATATGTAGAGCAATTCATTAGAGATTCTTCTGAGTGTGGAAGACTATACCAAATGTTTCCGTCTACTAATCTTGTCTTTGGGAACCATATGTAGGGGCAAAGTGATAATTTGTTCATATTTTATTCCTATACAATGTACTTAGTTGAGCCAAGTGTAATATGGTAATATTTAATTACCAAAACTTATAAGAGTATTTTGGTAGTTTTTCTTTTATTTAATACTCCGAGAATTAGTCCTCATAAATTGTCATCATTCAATGACATAGTTAATCTTGGTTCGGAAAATTACCATGAACTCTAGCAATCCTCAAAATTTTCTGGTTTTTTAGGCCATCCACGTAGCAAGCCACCTCAGCTTAAATGAATTCCAGGCCTTAGATCTAAGAATTTCTCCATCTAGGGTAAAGGCTTGTCCTCAATCAGAAATACCTGGAAAATAAGCGCTTGGCCTCCTTGGCCCCAATCGATGACAAAGTTAAAGCTGAGCGTAAGCGTGGTATTACCATCGATATTGCTCTGTGGAAGTTTGAAACCACAAGGTACTACTATATTGTCATTGATGCTCTAGGACACCGTGACTTTATGTTCATGAATTGATGCTTCCTTTCCTTTTTTCAGACTGATTGTGCTGTGCTGATTACTGATTCTACCACTGGAGAGCTTGAGGCTGGTAGTTTAAATGTCCAAACCCGTGAGCATGCAACAAGGTACTTTACTGTTTCTAATAAAATTGGTAATGATGAGTGCATATGCTGCCTGGTCTTTTTTAAACACCGATTCATAATAGTTTTGTGCATGTTGCATGATCTGTTTAATACATTGAGTATGTCTAATGGGCAAACAAGGCATGCTAGATGTGAGGAACTAGATGGATGCGTTGTATGTTAAATGCTGGTTTGCTGACAGTTCAAAGTTGTAAGAACATTTCTTAATCTTCATAGACTGGTGGAATGAGTTCTTTGCTTTCTTGAATATAGATAGATATGGCTTTTAGCAGCTCAATGCCATGGTTACCAGAGGAGAGAATGCATCCTGAAAAATGCCGTGGCAAATTGCCAAAATGCATTTAGCAAATTGGGAGCTTCATATACTTGCTTTTATCACATTTCAAATAAGCAGGAGTTCATTTTAGTCAGGAAAATTGCTTTCCTCCTGCTTCAATAACATTAAGGAAAATGGATCTAAATGCTATAGGCAGCTTGAATCCTATGTCTAGCCATGCTGCATTTTGCAAATTTGGCTGCTGAAATATTGATGAATAGATTCACATTTTAAACGAGGTTTTAATTGCTCGCTCCGTCAGTTTCGTACATTTCTTCTGTTCATGCAGTCCCATTCAATCCCTTTTCAACTGTTTTTCCTCCCCTATACATGAAGAGTGTGCTACCTATACCTTATTCCCAGGGATAAATATGATTCAATCACCATTCAGATAATAAATAATATAAGAAATCCAAGGACAGGACACGCAGGGCAATAATTTCACATTTGCATGTCAACTTTTTTGTCATTAGTGCAAACATCAACTAATCTCCTTGCGTATCTGCCCCACTGGTGTGTTAATGTTTATAAGTTACACAGTAATAAAACTTTAGCTTCCTTCCTGCTTCTAGAATAGATATAAATGATATAATCGTATTGCAGGCTTCATACATTGTATATCTGGATGTTTTCATAGAGGAGAACTCTGGCCAATGCAAAGGGTAAGGGCACAAAATAAATTTTCGACTATTGGAGAGAAACCGCGTTGTTTGAGATACTTCTAACGATTCATGGAAACTGAGATGCAACTTTCAATGTGTGCTTAGTCTTTTCAGCATTTCAATTCTATGCCTCTGACCATTCTTAGAGTCTTGGTTCAACATGTTCTTTCAACCTATTGGTTATGATGTGTCTATTCCCAGGCATCAAACATTTTCCATTGAGCTATCAGTCAAAGTTTAGACAAAAATTCCGTTGATTAATAGGCAGAGTTCAGATAGGCCCAGCCTTATTTTATATGATGCAGAGCGCATCTAATCGTGATACCATTGGATATTGACTCTCCTTATTTCTTAAGTTTGCTTCTATCTAATAAGCGTGTGTGGAACACATGCTACATTTCTACATGCAAAATGCAAATGTTGTCAATTTTTTGTTTAGATTAAATTCCATTCATTTTCATTGAGTTGCACTATCAAACGGAGTTCAAACAGGTGTTTCATCAAGCATCAGATAGAGTTCAGACATGTCCTGTCTTAATTGTGCCTGCTACTCCCCGTAAACTATTTCTTGCTCTAGTTATTTAGGGAGACTCTACACTTGTTTGGCTTTGCTTCTTTGTCTAGCATTGTGTCACACCATTGCAATGCTAGAGGTGTTGAGAAATGCCAGAGGTGTTGAGAAGCTAATGGAACTGGAAGATATCAGAGAGAATTAGGTGTTCTGTTTTTATTGCACATTGCTTAATGACTATGCAAGGGTGACGGCTAATACACGGGGCAAAAACAGCATAGAAGAGACGGAGAATTCTTGATTCCATTATTCCAATATGTTCATCCTGCTTTCAATATATTATCCTACGTGCCCTCAAGTATGCATTCTCCCAAACCACTTGTAAATATGATTTTGTCTGCCTCGCTCTTCCATCGAGCATATTTGTAAATGTTATTCTATTTGGCTTTGCTTCTTCATTAAGCGACATAACTTCACAATTTCAGGCAAAATTTTAGATACTGGAATGTGTTTAGATACAGACTTCTATAAGGCTTTGTTCCGGCACTTGACGACCTTCTCTTGGCCCCAAATATTCTCTTTCTTTTTCGTTTATTTCTTCTTTTGGTCGGTAGAAGCATTTAGAAGTGGAATATATGTGGAAAGTCTCCTCCTCTCCTTCGATCATGGCCTTGAATATGATCTATACATTTTATGGTGCAGGAAGTGAAAATTGGATGGCAACAAAAAGTACCTTAAGATGGGAATATTGGAGCATTTTGAGCTCATATATAGGAGTCTAGTTGGGATGCTAGAGGATTTAGTCTGGAAAATGGACTCTTGCCTGGTGAAACAAAAATGGGTGCGGAAATGGACAAGGACCAGGATTGTGGTGGATAGCTTGACTGCAAGACGTAATGAGCAATGCGCATGGGAAGTATATGATCCTTGCAATGTCATAATTGTAGAAGTATCTGTAGGACTATTTCATAATTGCCACTTGTAGAATGCTGTCGCAGAAATGACAAGAGGTGCAAAGGATATCAGAGTCTCTGTAGGAGTATTTGATAACTGCTTCTTATAGATTGTTGTTGCAGAAACGACAGGAGGAGCAAAAGACATTAGAATTGGCAAGATAAAGATATGTTTGTCTTCTACATTAGATAGTGGTATATTTACCGAAGTTTTGTTGTTAGATGTATTTTTGTTGCCATTCTTGCTTTCATTTCTATTTACAAGATTCAGAGTACTTAACAACATGAAAGGCGAAGTTCACTTACATTTTATTGAATGTTAGCCTATCCATCTCCCTGCTCTCATTTGAGGTATGTGTGCCGGTTCTAAAGCCCATGCTTTGCTTCAACATGAGGTGAAGTTTAATTACACATTTATTGGCTTTAAACGCATTATGTTATTTTAGGTCTGCATCTAAATCCATGTATTTCCAGACCACTATTTGTGCCCACTAGAGGAAGGCTGAAGTGGGTATTGATTGCAAAAAATGGTTGGCTTATTGAAGCGGTGTTGATTTTGGCGTGTTGTGTGTATCTTTGCCCAGAAGAAATATTGCAGATTATCCATTCACAACATTAAGTTTTGCAATTGTTGTTTGGGCATGCAATAACCTAAGATTTCCTAAAGTTTTGGGGTGTATTCGTAGGCGGAAATGTTATAATGCTGACGTCAGTAAATGGGGTTTGTGATTGCAATGGTCGATTGGGTTAGGTCTTCTGTCTGTAGTTTTTAGAAGGGGTGTGGTGGCGATGGCTTCGCGTCCGCGTGGAGTGGATGTGGGGAATATGGAGCGGACGTCTAAGGGTAGGGGTAGAGTAGAGGGTGAGGATGAGGGCACCGGCCTGTTGGATGTCAGCCTTACTCTGATGTCAGCCTTACTCTGGGTTATGCTGGGATTGATATCCCCCTTGCCATGTTTGACAAACTTGTGGATTTCTTGAAGAGCCAGACTGGTGCTGGGCTGTGGCCTTTGAGAGGGGATCGGACCTAGACTGTTGCTGGGCTGTGGCCCTTGAGAGGGGATCGGACCTGGATCACTTGCACTGCCAGGGAGTGCTGAGGACCACGCTGAGACGCCTCATGCCGTGAATGGCCGGCAGGGATCCTTCTGATGTGCAAAGCTCTTAAGGCTCTTAAGAATATAAGGATGCATTGTTTTGAGGGGTTGGTCGGATATTGCTTGAAGGACTTTGGGAAGGTCCACTTCGAAGTTTGTCTGCACAACGTTACTGACTAGCAGATCGAGATGGGCAAAGATCTCTATCTGCTTCATGGTGCAGGTGACCTGAAGAGCGTTGTCATATTGGATAACAAGAACTTGTTGCACAGGGCCCATCATTTTGTTAAAAACCATGGCAGGAAGCAGTTGTCTGCCTCCCTCGTGTACACTGTATGCCGGATGCTCAGGAGTGGAAAGTTCATTCTCTCTAGTCAATGGAATTTGCCTACTAACTGTGCGTTTATATCAGAACATCGGGTGAAGGCAGCGTGGAGAATAACTCTTAATCCGTCACAAGCCCAGTGACGTTCGATGTGTACTATTCAATGTCCGTGCAGGTATGCAACCCGTGGAGCGATTGGGTTAAGACACGGAAAAGTTACTATGACGATGCGTGCAGTCCTGGAGATGCGGATGAGGGTTTCGTGGACATTGTTGAGGAGGAATTTAGGCCTGCGATGGAGGGGACGTCCGAGCAACCCGATTATATTCCCTTGAATTCTGCTGATTACACGATGGCTGTTAATTGATGGCATGTTTCTTTGTTTCATCTTTGCAACATGTTTGCTATGTTTGTAAGCGTTTCATTTCATTGCTACAGGTTTGGAGTACTGATCTCACATGCATGCAGGGACATGCCTGTGCCATTGCCTCCTGCTGCCCAGGTGGAGAATGGGCAACAACAAGTGGTGGAATCCCTCGCACCTCTTGATGGGCCTCCTGAACCTGCATTGCCTGAGGCATCCCCTGTTGAAAATCTGATTTCCAGCGGCCTCCCACATCCTGCTGTAGCATCTGCAGATGCAGAGCGTGCTGATGTGGCATCTGAGCTATTGACTAGTGTTGTCAACATAAACACCCTTCTTTGAAAGCGATTCTGCGCCTACGTGCGTTTGGTCGCATTAAGATTAGGCCGTCTTTTGCATGAGCTGGAGGACACCATTGGGACTATGGAGTGGGATGAGGTTGCGGTCTCGGCGAGGGAAAGGCAAGCACTTACATATGAACTTGGCGAGGGCGTTGCTGCTGCAGGAATTGAGGCATATAGACAGGTTTCATTCTTAAGCTCTTGCATTTCCCTTCCTATATATTCTGCCTCTAACAAGTGCCCAGGCATAGGACAGACTTGCGAGGAGGCATGCACATGCACTAAATATTACAACCAATTGATGTGAACTGTTGTGTGATTGGACTTTGGATATTTTATGTTGCTGTTTTTTCTGTAGTTGCATTGCATGGTGTGCATGCAGCATGAATTGTGCATTTTGAAAATTTAAAAAGCTTTCACTGAGACGTCATTGCATTAACATTTGTATGTTTGAGCATTTGCATGGGATTAGCCCTCTAGCATATAATACATAATCGCTCTATCCTATAATCGCTATATCCTATCCATTCATCCAAAGCATATTCCCAAGCATATCTAAAACCCAATAACCACAGCCATCCACCAGAAATCAAGATGGAGTCAAACCCCCATTTCCACGTCATCCAAAGGTTGAGGAAGCGGTATTCCCATGAGGTCAACCTGCTGCATATATATGGTTGCAGACCAGCCTACCCCGCAACCTCCACATGGTACAACAGCTCCATTGTTGCTGGAGAATACGCTTCCCTGCAGGATCTGTCATGCTGTCCAGAAAAAGAAAGTGACAAAGAACATAACGAAGCACGGGGATTTGAACCCCGCCGACAGAAGCCGGTCTCATGATGCTTCGCCTAGCATAATGGAGCTCCCCACAGGGCTCCCCATTATGCCAGGGGGCTAGTCCCATGCAAATGCTCAAACATACAAATGCTAATGCAATGACATTTCAGTGAAAGCTTTTTAAATTTTCAAAATGCACAATTCATGCTGCATGCAGACCATGCAATGCAACTACAGAAAAAACAGCAACATAAAATTATCCAAAGTTCAATCATACAACAGTTCACATCAATTGGTTCTAATATTTAGTGCCTGTGCATGCCTCCTCGCAAGCCTGTCCTATGCCTGTGCACTTGTTAGAGGCAGAATATATATGCAAGAGCTTAAGAATGAACCTGTCTATATGCCTCATTCCCGCAGCAACAACGCCCGCGCCAAGTTCATATGCTCCTAAGTGCTTGCCTTTCCCTCGCCGAGACCGCAACCTCATCCCACTCCATAGTCCCAATGGTGTCCTCCAGCTCATGAAAAAGACGGCCTAACTGCATGCGAAGCAAACGCACAGAGGCTGCAACTGTTTCAGCAAGGGTGTTTATGTTGACAACGCTAGTCAGTAGCTCAGATGCCACATGAGCACGCTCTGCATCTGCAGATGCTACAGCAGGATGTGGGAGGGCGCTGAAAATCAGATTTTCAACAGGGGATGCCTCAGGCAATGCAGGTTCAGGAGGCCTATCAAGAGGTGCGAGGGATTCCACCACTTGTTGCTGCCCATTCTCCACCTGGGCAGTAGGAGGCAAATGGCACAGGCATGTCCCTGCATGCATGTGAGATCAGTACTCCAAACCTGCAGCAATTAAACGTATACAAACATAGCAAACATGTTGCAAAGATGAAACAATGAAACATGCCATCAATTAACAACCATCGTGTAATCAGCAGAATTCAAGGGAATGTAATCGGGTTGCTCGGACGTCCCCTCCATCGCAGGCCTGAATTCCTCCTCAACAATGTCCACGAAACCCTCATCCGCATCTCCAGGACTGCACGTATCGTCATAGTATCTTTTCCGTGCCTTACCCAATCGCTCCACGGGTTGCATACCTGCAGGGACATTGAATATCACACATCGAACGTCACTAGGCATGGCTTGTGACGGATTAAGAGTTATTCTCCACGCTGCCTTCACCCGATGCTCTGATATAAACGCACAGTTAGTAGGAAAGATCTATTGGCTAGAGAGAATGAACTTTCCAGTCCTGAGCATCCAGCATACGGTGTACACGAGGGAGGCAGACAGCCTGCTTCCTGCCATGGTATTTAACAAAATGATGGGCCCTGTGCAATAAGTTCTTGTTATCCAGGACGACAACGCTCTTCAGGTCACCTGCACCATGAAGCAGATAGAGATCTTTCCCCATTTCGATCTGTTTGTCAGTAACGTTGTGCAGACAGACTTTGAAGTGGACCTTCCCAAAGTCCTTCAAGCAATATCCGACTAACCCCTCAAAACAATGCGTCCTTGTATTCTTAAGAGCCTTGCACATGTGAAGGATCCCTGCCGGCCAGGCGTCTTCAGCGTGGTCCTCAGCACTCCCTGGCAGTGCAAGTGATCCAGGTCCGATCCCCTCTCAAGGGCCACAGCCCCAGCAACAGTCTGGCTCTTCAAGAAATCCATAAGTTTGTCAAACATGGCAAGGGGAACATCAGTCCCAGCATAACCCAGAGTAAGGCTGACATCCAACAGGCCGGTGCCCTCATTCTCACCCTCTACTCTACCCCTACCCTTAGACATCCCCACAATATTCCCCACAGAGAAAGCATCCTCAACACAATGGAATTTTGCTTCAGGAGGCAAGCTTTGTTTCCTACATCTAGCTGCCCTCTTCAACATGTTACCTGAATTGCAGAATTCCAGAGCCGAAAGCACAGGTCCACTGCAGCAGAAACAACAAGACAGGGACAAAACGGAGACAGGTGCCACAAAATCCTGATATCCCAGCACTAATTCACCAGAGCAGAGTATGAAGGCGACTTCAAAACCGGTGGCAACAACAGCCAATAAACAGCATATAAAGAGATGACACTCCCAGACGACATCCCTGACGAACTAACAGCAGACTCACATGTCGCTCCCAGAAGACATGCCGACGGACTGCACCGCTGAAGCCCGAACTCGCTCTCCTCTGCTCCATCCACTCCACGCGGACGCGAAGCCATCGCCAATGCCAACCTAGGATGGATTGAGCATGTGGAAAATTTGCACATTTTATTGGTATAAATGTGGAGTCGAAGGTGGAGAATAAAGATGAATAGACAGCCATTATATTAATTTAGCCTTATGAATCGAAAGCACTCAAATAATTAATGCATGTTCCATATTGATTGCTTAGAAAAGGGCGCAATGTATTTTTCCAAATGCAAAGGGTATTATAATTGGCAAATCATCATCTAATAGGCCATTTTTGTAGTATTGATACTCTATATTTATTCATGCTCTATATCATTTACTTCTCACTAGCAATAATATAAGGACTCCAACTAACTTTGTGGCAAACACTAATTTTTATAAAGCTCAAATGCTAGGCTTTACACCAAATATCTTCAAATCTTAAATGTCACAGAAATAAAATCACATGTCAATTTATTTTTGCAACCATTAGCACCCTTAGGGTTGCTCCACTTTTAATACTTTTATTCGAATTTCTTCAAGTTCATTCACTAATTGAAGTATGTTAGCATCAAGGAACTTCTTCTTAAAGCATTTCACACCTATAACTTTTGATGTACTTCTTGCTCCTAATGCTTCGCACCATACCAACTCTGAATGCCCAGCCTTATAATTTCCATATGTAGATGGCCAGATAGCTCTGGGAGATACCAAGTCAAAGCAAAGTTTCCATGGCATGATGTGACATTAGATGTGTCTATTATCATGTTTCAATGTATAATGCTAAGGCTGTATGTATTTAAATCATCTTTTGATAAACTAAAAGAAGGCAAAGCCGCGCATTTTAATTCTTCGTTATCTACCTTGTTAATTTGGGATTTCCAGGTCTGGAGAAAAACTTTTTTGGAATAATTTTTTAATGATTTCCCTATGATTTTGGGACTTTTAACCACCGGAAACAAAATCCGATTTTCAAAAATCAGGAAAATATTTTGGCTACAATTTCGATTTCGATTTTCCCCTTCCAAATTTCTTCTGCAGATCGATCTACCTCTTTGATATCGGCATGCATATGCCACGATTGGCTTAGGGCTTGGCACGTGGGCGATATCCAGAGAAGAAAAATCATGGATAAGGTGTTGTTATATCTCCTTTTCTTCGTTGATTGATCCGTTGATTGATGACAGTTTTTGTGGATAAAAAGCCCTAAGGAGGTTTTTTCATAGGATTCAGCTAAGAACAGATGGAGATCTGACTGATAAGAATGGTCTGCTGCAGGTCGGGTTAAGAATGGGTGGAGTATGGACTCAAAGCTTTAGTTAGCACTATAACCCCAAAATCTGATCTACATGTAGTTTTTTGCTGTCTTTTTTGCAAAAAAACAACACTTAAAAGCCACCCATAGTAATGTTCCGAAAATGCTAGAAACAACGCTTAGTTTTTTAGTGTATTTTTTTACACACAAAGAACGTGTAGTTTTCATGTGTGGTTTTTAGGCAAAAACAACCCGTAATTTTTATGTGTTGTTTTCACGTGGTTTTTAAGAAAAACAATGCGTAAATTTTATGTATAGTTTTTGCTCAAAAATAGAAACTATGCATGGTTTTTAGATGTGGTATTCACTTAAAAAGAATGCATGGTATGTAAACTTTTTAGCATAGTTTTCCTTCAATTGTCCACATGTTATTTTCATTGTTTATAGGGCAACCATGTATTGTTTTTTCATAAAATAACACATGTTTTTCTCTAATGTAGTTTTAAACAATGTGTGGATTTTAAACAAAATAACAAATATAAGAAACTTAACAATGCTATTTTTAGTTGTGATGAGGAAAGAGAATTACACTGCAATGGTAACAAATAAATTATTGTATTGTCTAATGAGTATACATTTCCCATTTCAATCTTTTAGTATACAATCACATATTGTTCATTTCAAAAGTATCATCTTATTTTCAAATAATAGATTCCAAAATCAGCAGCTTCATAAATCTCCTGTATTGAAACTAAAGATACCTAGCACAGGAAGATGCTTACCTCATAATAATACACAAACAAGGCCAAGAAACTTTTCTCATCTTATATTACTTTGGAAGAACAAAATAACATCATCCAGACCCCTTCCAAGGTGGCCTCAACATTTATCTTATTTTTTGCTGTAACATTCTGATATACATAATAGCCCTGCCTCTCGGAAGAGCAATACAAAATCGAAGAGCTTCTAATCTATGCTAAAACCTGACATAACATGAAACAAAAAACAGAGTATTTCTAAGAAGAAAAAGAACCCCTTTTCACAGCTCCAAACGGACGTTATTCTTGTGCTCAAAAGCTCCAGAGTCTCCAGATGCATCATGGAATATGCATCAGACACAAAGGAGAGCTACATTGAGGCAAGATAGAAGAATAAGAAAGGGGATTTAATCTTAGTAGGTAGTGTATGGATCTGCAGTAAGAAGCTGGTGAGTAACAGAGCTAAGCTTTTCGCCCAAATCCATAACCTGCTGCTGCTCTGCAAAGGAAAGATCATCGACCTCCATGCCCAATCTGGCAGCCAAGGGTCTGGTGGCCTGGGCAACAAAGGGGAGCACCACACACACATGTCAGTCTCAAGCTAAGGAAAATTCCAAAAAACAAAATAGAGCATGGAGATACCATAAGGGTGCCAATCTGGAGCCCAATCTTCTTCCTGTATTGAAGGTAATCCCTTGAGCTCTGCCATGGCCGTTGTTTGCTGCCAGAGCTTGTCATATAGACTGCAGCTTCGCCTCTGAATCCCTATTTGCCTCCATGCTCCCTATTCCGGTGCCTCCATCCTCCCTATTTGCCTCCGAATCTGACAAAAGAAAACATGGAAGGTTTCGATCCTTCAAATCTAACAACAGAAAACAATGAAAAGCTAAGACAGGGGAGTCGCTGAACCTCCAAGGGCGGGAGTGCTCGGGATGCGCTGGAATGGCCGGAGTTGGATCCGGACAGGGGGCCGGAGTAGGAGGCCGCTGGAGTCGACATGCACAGTATGCTGAATAGGGTTTCGAATGCAGATGTGCTGAATAGGGTTTCGAATGGGAACATAATACACGCATTTGAAATTATCCCGCCCATTGGATGGGAGGGCGGGATGATTAATTTGAATTATTGCACACTCTTTATTATTATTATTATTTTTGTTCATTGGATCCTAGCATATTCTCAAAAATATACCCGATCTAGGGTGGGAAAAATTACACCTCGGATCCACATATTGATGTTCCCCATATGCAAGTACTATGTATACAAATGCGTGTCAAAAAGGTAAATACATGGCCCTAGACCATTGCAAGTTTCTTGAGGCGGCACCCAAGCGGCGAAGCTGTATTGCCACTGAGGGAATATTCTCGAGTGAATATTTTGAGGCAATGGACTTTCCCTTACGTAATGCACGTTTGAGCGAATTACCCTCTGGCACGTGGTAAGTGTGAAAATCTTATTCTTTACTCTGTTTCGGCAGTAAGTACAATTCCGGCATTTTACAGAGATTCAAGTCACAGAGTTGCATTTCGCATAGGTTCAAGGTGATCTATGCATAGAAGGTTGTTAACTACATAACCCATAGCCATCACCGCAATCAGAGAACGAAATGCTATATTTTTCGACCTTTGGAAGTTGTGGCTATGGTGGCTTTATCTTCTGCAGTGCCGAACATAGATCCCCTTAAGCCCCTTCCCATCCTCTTCTTTGTTAGATTTTTACCTGCAATAGGCGGTTCCAGTAGGTTCAATTTCTATAGGCATGTTTCCTGCCCTCCTTCCACTCTTCCTAATTCTTGCACAAGTTAATCTACAGATATGGCCATCGGACAAAAGAACAACAAGTGTGCATTACGTATGGTTAGAGATAAATTAGGTTAAGTGATACCTTTTGAGTTTTTTTTAAGTTTAACCATTGGATTATAAACCATTGAATTGTCAAATATATAAACAATAAATACCTGAAAATGTACAAATAAATCCCGGACTCACTGGTTTGCAAAATCAAGGCTTCACTGCTGAGCTCCGGTCGCAGTCTCCCACAAATCTCCAGACCTCCTCCTTTGGTTCCACCATAGTCGACCTAAAGCTTTGCATGCATCAATGTCCACTAATTATTTTGAAGGATAATATAGGATGTGTGCATTAGCAAGGCAATGGAAGAAGGATTCGGCAACGATGATGGCACCGCGAAGCAGTCTGTCTCTCCAATTGTAAGGCAAGCCCCCAAGCTTCTGTACTGCCCCATGAGAATCAGAGTAGAAGATGCACGCATTTTTGTTGATAGGTTTCATTGCCTTGACAAGTAGGGTAACATAATTCTGCATCGTACAGTGGAACACAAAACTCATAGATTTGCATCATCTCAGGAGCAAGCACAACCTTGGGCTGGTTCTCATTTCGGCGCACTGCTGAATATCATGTGCTATGGCGTGCAGTCTGTTTGAGCAGTTTGGCTTGCTTTCAGGGAAAAAAATAGCGGCTAATATTAGCCAAATGGCGATTTTTTGGTCATTTTTTGAAAAAGTACGGCTAAACTATAAAAGAGGAAATTTTTGGAAAAAAGAAAAAAATCGCCAAATATTTTCAAAGTTGACCTCCCTTACACCAAGGTTTAGCCAAACATAAGAAAGAAGGAGAGGAAAAATTCTTCCACTTTAGCCAAACGTTCAAAAGTTCTCCTATGCATTTAGGGACAGATTAGCCATACTTTTTAATAGCTAATATAAAATATGAGATTATTCATGAGATTATGGAATAGAGGTTGCTAATACTATATTAGATGGACAGTTTTTTGTTCTCCAACTAGTAGATTTCTATTATTAATATGTTCGTACAATAAAAAGTTTGGCATAGCATAAATGTTTGGCTAAAGTTTATATAAAGGTTCAAACAAAAAATAGCCAAACATTCAAAACTAGTAAAGGAAAATTATTCAACTTTAGCCAAACATTCGAAAGTTTTCCTATGTATTTTGGGTTAAATTAGCCAAAGTTGTTCTAGCTAATCTAAAATATGACTTTAGTAATTTTTTCCCTGCTTGCTTTCTATCCACAAAAATGATAGAGTGCACACAGAGGATGGAGCCATTCAGGCTGATCAATTGGTGGCTTAAACAACATATGCAGGTCTTATTCTGACATGTTTGAGCCACCTTGGCATGTTTGAGCCACCTTGCCATGTCTGAGCCACCTTGGCATGTTTAAACCTAGGTGGCATGTTGGAGCCTAGGTGGCATGTCTTGGCATGTTGGAGCCTAGGTGGCATGTTGGAGCCCACGTGGCATGTTTGAGCCACCTTGGCATGTTGGAGCCTAGGTGGCATGTTGGAGCCTGCTTGGCATGTTTGAGCCACCTTGGCATGTTTGAGTCTAGGTGGCATGTTGGAGCTTAGGTGGCATGTTGGAGCCCGCGTGGCATGTTGGAGCCACCTTGGCATGTTTGAGCCTAGGTGGCATGTTGGAGCCTAGGTGGCATGTTTGAGCCACCTTGGCATGTTTGAGCCTAGGTTGCATGTTGGAGCCTACGTGGCATATTTGAGCCACCTTGGCATATTTGAGCCTAGGTGGCATGTTTGAGCCAACCTTGGCATGTTGGAGCCAAGGTGGCATGTTGGAGCCCACGTGGCATGTTTGAGCCAGCTTGGCATGTTGGAGCCTAGGTGGCATGTTGTAGCCCAGATGGCATCTTCGAGCTTAGGTGGCATGTTGGAGCCTAGGTGGCATGTTTGAGCCACCTTGGTGTGTTGGAGCCCACGTGGCATGTTTGAGCCACCTTGGCATGTTGGAGCCTATGTGGCATGTTTGAGCCACCTTGGCATGTTTGTGCCTAGGTGGCATGTTGGAGCCTAGGTGGCACATTTGAGCCACCTTGGCATGTTGGAGCCTAGGTGGCATGTTGTGAGCCACCTTGGCTTGTTGGAGCCTAGGTGGCATGTTGGAGCCTGCGTGGCATGTTTGAGATACCTTGGCATGTTTCAGCTTAGGTGGCATGTTGGAACCTAGGTGGCATTTTGAGCCAACCTTGGCATGTTGGAGCCCACGTGGCATGTTTGATCCAGCTTGGCATGTTGGAGCCTAGGTGGCATGTTGTAGCCCACATGGCATCTTTGAGCTTAAGTGGCATGTTGTAGCCCACGTGGCATCTTTGAGCTTAGGTGGTATGTTGGAGCCTAGGTGGCATGTTTGAGCCACCTTGGTGTGTTGGAGCCCACGTGGCATGTTTGAGCCACCTTGGCATGTTTGTGCCTAGGTGGCATGTTGGAGCCTAGGTGGCACATTTGAGCCACCTTGGCATGTTGGAGCCTAGGTGGCATGTTGTGAGCCACCTTGGCTTGTTGGAGCCTAGGTGGCATGTTGTGAGCCACCTTGGCTTGTTGGAGCCTAGGTGGCAAGTTGGAGCCCGCATGGCATGTTTGAGCTACCTTGGCATGTTTGAGCCTAGGTGGCATGTTGGAGCCTAGGTGACATGTTTGAGCCACCTTGGCATGTTGAAGCCTAGGTGGCATGTTGGAGCCCATGTGGCATGTTGGAGCCCACGTGACATGTTGGAGCCCATGTGACATGTTTGAGCCACCTTGGCATGTTGGAGTCTAGGTGGTATGTTGGATCCTACATGGCATGTTTGCGCCACCTTGGCATGTTGGAGCCTAGGTGGCATGTTCTAGCCCACGTGGCATATTTGAGCCACCTTGGCATGTTGGAGCCCACGTGGCATGTTAGAGCGGGTGTGGCATGTTTGAGTCTAAGAAATGCCTATATGATGCCAAACCAGTGTCTATCTTTGGTTCTTCGTATCAATGTGTCTTCTACAAGTTGCCAAGTGATGGATGTCTTCAAGTTTCACGTTCTACAAGCAAGCATGCGCGCGCGCGCGCGCACACACGAAGTTAAATGCTAGTGATTGTGTCAAGCATGCATACAGCTCTTTTATGCCACCATTTTGTGGCAGTAATGGTATGTGGACAACTTGGTCATACATGGATTCTTAGAAAACCATAAAAAACCACACCTAAAAAAAACACTACCTTAAAAAAAACATCCCTTCAAAAAACCATACCGCTTGAGAAAACAACACATCCTTAAAAAAGACACTACACCTCCTTAAAAAAAATACACATTCTTAAAATAGAAAACTACGGCTCCCTAAGAAAAACTACATCATATCCTTGAAAAACCACACCTCCATATAACTACGTGTAAGTTTTTTTCAAATCTTCAAAAAAAAAACAATCCGTACTTTGTTTTTACTGTTGTTTTCAGCCGTGGACCAAATGTTGGGGTTGTAGTGTAGTAGGTCATTTTGTTTCGAGAAAGCAACCCCCTGAGCGGAAGCTGCTATTGCCTAAATCTGTGATGGATGAAGATGAAGATGCATAGGGTAAGATTTTATTTGACGGATACGTCTGTTTTTTTTTTCCTCTAGAGTTCGAATCTGTATCCTTTCATGTCATGCTACCATCTGAAATCGTGTTTCTTGAAATGCTATCATCTGAAATTGTGTTTTTGAAACGAAATAATACGATTTCGATGTTTTTTAGCTCTTTTTTGCATCAATATAAAATGTGCCAGATTATGGGAGTTTTTAAAGCTAGAAGCTATTTTGTATAGTTCCTACGATCAGGAAAGAAGAGCAGTCTTACGAATAGAATAGAATAGAATAGAGCAGTCTTACGAATTATTGATGTCCCGTCCAGAATTTTCCAGCTTGCTTTATTCTTCCTTCAGGTGCCTATATTAGATTTTCCGAATAAAACTCTCAGATTTCTAGCACCGAACTCTTAGAAAGCTGTCACCAACCTTTATGTTTTCAAAGATATGGGTTCTCTCATGTGTCAAGCTTAATGCCCTGGTGCTGGACAGATTACAACTGCAGTATTTGGGGGTGAGAAACCCGACCAGAGTCAGGGGACTGGTCAAATTCACAGTGTTGGACCAGGCATCCAAGACTCTATTGCTGCAACGTGCTAGCCGGTTGAAGGGGACATCAATATACTTGGACACATATCTTACTCCAG
The DNA here is from genome assembly GCA_021234155.1 of Isoetes taiwanensis. Taxonomy (NCBI): domain Eukaryota; kingdom Viridiplantae; phylum Streptophyta; class Lycopodiopsida; order Isoetales; family Isoetaceae; genus Isoetes; species Isoetes taiwanensis. The sequence continues at coordinate 64,490 of JAJEKV010000100.1, read as the reverse complement.
TGCAACAAAAGGAGAGACGAGAGGAGTTCACAAAAATCAGGCAAGTCAGACAGGCAGGGGGATTGGCAGGCTTGGTTAATGGCAAGATGAAGGTGTTTGTACCTCCGTGGCCAACAGTAGCAGAGGCAGCGGCGATGGGGCCAGGGACATCTAGACCTTTCACCTCAGATGCAACAACCAGGACCCAATGCTCCGGGCCACCACAACGGCCCCCGCAATCTCCTGGGGGCTGGTGCGGGGACAACCGCCACAAAAGATAGGGACAGTGTCTTCGACTTGTATCATGGAACTGTAGGGGATTCCCCTGGAAGAAGGGCAGTGGCCTTGTTGGGATCGCTACAGGTATGGACATCATCTTCTTGCAAGAGACATGGGTATATCTTGGGCATCAGCTACCGGACATCCTGGGATACCAGTGCTTCTCGCTCGCTAATGTGCGCCATGGGTGGCATGCTACTTCAAAGATGCTATAGCAGCCACGGTCTCGCTCCACAAGGCTGGACGGACTTAACCTTCTACGTGGGTGAGAATCTTTGGAGCCTCGGAGATCGTCCATTATTTATTGCATCTTTGTTATATACCCCATGCACGACCTCTAAGTTCTACCAGTCCGTGAGGCGGAACCACGGATGTACAAATGCCTTACGAGATCCGTATGATGACATAGAGCAATATCGCCGACAAGGGCATGTGCTCTTGTTAGGAGATTTCAATGCCGCGACCGCATACCGCGGTCGGTTACCTTCCGGGAGAGGCCGATTCGACCCACTGCTTGCTTGAAACAAATTGCACCCCCAATATGCCGGATATCTCTCAGATCTGATCCCAACGCCTTTGGAAGGGAGTTGGTTCAACTCTGTCGGTCTTTGACATGGTAGTGTGCAATGGTATGATCGGATGGCCGCAATCGGGGTTTTACTTGCAAGAGCGATAGACATGATGGTGGAGCTAAGCGTGGTAGACTATCTCCTTGCTCCAAAGTGGTAGGACTTGACATGATCATTGAGCCGTCAATTGGCACACCTAAACGGGAGATGAGGAGGCTTTGTCCGGACCACTATCCACTTTATGTCACTTTGGATTGGGAGCACTTCGGTGGCGCAATCACGCAGTAGAAACCATCGGGGTTGAGATACATCCCCACTATCATCGAAAAGCAAGCGTAATATGAGTCTGTGTTGGAACGTGAACTGCAGGGGATTGATGCCCTTTGCACGCTACATGATAGGTGGGAATGGCTTGTAAATGCCTTACTCACGGCAGCTAGTGCATGCTTTGCGGTGAGGGGATCGCCGCGAATGGACACCGCTGATTCCCTCAAAATCCCCGATTTGACGCCGAGTGCAAGGCTCTAAAGACCCAACTTCGCCTCGTCTGAGCCACAATTGCGGCGTGAAGCAGCCATTCGGACTATAGAGCATTCTTGAAATCCAAAAAGCATCGTGCGTACATTGCGCACCATCGCCAGCCGCATGTTTGATTTGTTGATGATCGAGGCGAAAGCCTTCGGGCGTGGGGTGTTGTACAAGAGGCATCAACCACCGGCAATATTACCGTAGACTAGTGGATGCATCGCTTGAGGAGGCAGTATGATCCCCGAGAGCAGCTGCTGGGGTTCCGTGATCAGGTAGGAGAAATGCTGCAGCTCCACGGAGGAAGACATCCAACGTGGCCTTAGACACCGGCTAATGGCAAAGCGAAAGGACTTGCGGGGACTTCAAGCCGAAGTTATTGAAATGGGGTGGGCCCGCTTTGCTAGGGCCTCGGACAACATTATTAAGCGGAGGCCATTAGGGAGGGCCTCCCGGAGAGTGGATGGTTAGCAAGGTCACCCCAATTCATAAGACAGTGCTGAGGATGATTGATTGTGGTGGAAAAGAAGTTAACTTCGGTGGGTGAGGGAAGGCGGAGGCGCACTGTTGGCCAGGCGGGGTTTCGCCCTGCCCACTCCCTGTCGACCATATATTCACTCTCGAAATCCTTATGGAAGCTACTACTCGCAATGCGCCGGCGTGACACTGTACTGTTTCATAGATTTCAAGATCGGCATATGATCACGGTCCCTCGGGACTGTTGTGGCGACATTTGCGGTATTTGCATGCCCAGGACTTACAAAATGTCATCTATAGACTCTATGATGGGATATATGCTGCATTGCTCGCATCGGATCAGCCGAGTTGCTAGCACCATAGGGGTTAAACAGGGGATGTTCGTTATCTCCAACGCTCTTTGGTCTCTACATTGACAAGTTGGAGACTTGGATGCAAGAACATGGGGGGCGGTGGCCCACGGCTACCGTGAGGCATACATATAAAGGCAATTGCTCTATGCGGATGATGTAGACTTGCTATCCCATACGCCCGAGGTATGCGGCGGCATTTGGGCGCTCTTAGTGGGTTACGTGACACAACAGGATGACGGTGAACCCCGCGAGAAAACTAAGCTCCCCGGCAGTCCTCTCCCTCGCAAAGATGATATCCCGGATCTCTATTACGAGGGGACGAAGGTGGATGTTGTAAGGACCTTCAAGTATCCGGGAATCGACTTTTTATGCTAGCATGTTATGGGATGATCAGTATGGAAAGACGGGTCAGCGGGATGGAAAGCCACATGCTATGCTATGCGTAATAGCCGCTCTGAGAATAGACCTATGTGGGATCGGGCACGTAGAGCACACCCTGCTCGTAGCACTCGTTGAACCAAAGATTGTTGTATGGGGTAGAGGTCCGTGGTCCAAAATTAGCAAGAACACACGGGATAAGCTAGAGAGGGTGCAAAAGGCCTTCTTAACATACGATCTAGGTATCAAGGACACGGTGCCTTATTAGATTTTGCTATATGAGGCGGGTTCGCCCCGCAACATTCCGCTATCTTGCCAGACATCTTGCATATTTCCACAAGGTCACCAACATGGATGCACAACGTCTTCCCCCGGGGCTTTGTTATTGGCACAAAGAGCCACAACGACCGAAGAGGGTATGGCGGGAGCACCGCCGTCGGTGGTTCGCAACGTGGTCTATAGACTACCGGCCAGATTGTGGCTATGCACGATGCCCGTGGGACAGGCTGCTGCACACCTGAATGAGCGCTTTGCCACCACTCGTGGGATGCAACCACTGCGTGCAAAGCCTAAAACAAAGCACTACCACACGCAGTTAATCAACACCGAACATGGCCCACACCAAGTGCCGAAAGCGCATATATCTATGAAGAAACGGAGAGCTATTGCCTCCGTGGAAGACGGGTCCCATCATCTCGAATTGAAACAGTCGTTGGACTACGGATGGAGGGCGGAGAAATCCCCCTAAGATGAGAGAATATGCCGGTGTTGCCACATGCGACCAGTAGAGGATGAGCACCATGCTCTGCAAGAGTGTCCGGCATATACGCATATCCGAGCAACACATGCTGATCTTAGATGCTCTGAGGCACCACTGCATCAATTGCTGGCATCACCAATGGTTGCACGTCTCGCATCCTACATTTTGCAAGTCTCTACCGTTAGAGAATCCCTTACAGGACAAGGGATCTGAGAGCCTACTACCAGGGTTTTTCCTCCCATGTGGAGGTTTTTTCATCCCAGTAGTAGGGACACATTGTATAGTAGCATTTGTCTTTTTAATGTGGTTTTATCTGCTTTGTGTACTGCATGTACCGTCTCATAGGTCAAGTTTGGCCTCCGCGGACGTTAAAATATACTTCCTTCCTTCCTTCCTTCCTTCTATATTGTAGATACAAGGACATGCACTTCTGCTGGAAACAACGTAGATCTTGGAGGATTGAAATCTACATTTAAAGCTTTGAGTCTTAGGTACGCCATGCATTTTGTTATTTTAAAGATTTTGCTAGGCTAGCCACATCAGCACAGTAAATAAAGCCAGCATCTCTTTGAAGGCTTAATATAATATTGATAATAAATTAGTAAAGTGCTATTAATGCTTTATCATGATAATAGCATGATGGAGCCATGCTTGCGGTTGTCCTTTTTGGTGAGGCAAGTTTGTGCATGCTTTTCAACAAGGAAGTTCTTCAAGCTATGTAGTAGAAACATCCATCAATTCTATTCTCCTTTGATATGCTGCTCTTGAAGATCTTTTTGGGAAAATGGAGCAAAATAGTTCTTGGAGCAGTAACCACTGTCTACGATGATTTGCAGTCATATATTTGGTGCTAAATTTTGCAGGTAGATATATTCCAAAATAACTTCTGCTTGTTGCAAAAGATAATTGTATGGCTAGAACCATTCTCTACCCATAAAATCAGCTGTTGTTTCAGAAAGTCTAGGCTAATAAGGTAAGTTTGTGTTTCTTTGATACAAGAAGTACCTATAGTTACAGTTGCTACAGAATAATGATTGATGCAGTTGGCGTATTAGTTTGTGTATGATTTAGGACTTGGCATATAAGTTTTTGCAAGTCATCTAAAGGGGCCTCGATTGTCTATTGCAAATTCAATAACATTGGAAGGCCCCTTTGCAGACCTAATAGCTTGAGAGTTAATAGCTAATAAATACATATTATTGTCTTCGTCTTCTGCTCCTTCTGTTGAGTAAAATGGCCATCTGCCTTCTTGAAGGACTTGGTTCAAAGCTTCTATAGCTACTCTTAGTTCAAATAAGCTCATGAAGAGCTACATGCAGAAACCTTGATGGAAAGAGTTAATTGTTAAGATGTTGTGTGTCATTTTGAACATTGCTTTATTCGTTGTTAAATTTGTGTTTTATTTGTGGACTTACATCCCTGTTAATTTGTTACAGGTGAGCAGTGCGTTTTGAACTGGCTTTTGTAAGTTTCTTCGTAAATCATTTTGTTCCTCTGGAATTAGTACCTCTGCATTATGAGTAGATTTGGATTGATTTCTATGTTGTGGCTGGCAGCTAGAATATGCTCAAGGTATGGAAACTTAGCTGGTATGGTTGAAATCCCCTCTTTCTCTAGGGCATTGAATGTAGCAATTTCGTTGCACAAATGTGCTTGGCCAAGCGGTTTGCATTATAGACAAGAGCTTGAGCATGAAAAATGTCCTTTTAATTTGCAAGACCTGTGGCAACAATGGATGTTTTGCAGCCATATATTATTTCCTTACTTAAGGAAACTCTAGCAGATTATTGCAGAGTAACATTCTTTATTTAATGGTTGATAGCTATATTTGATTATGCCAATGCCACTGATCACACACTTTTCGGCATCACGTTATTTGGGCTTAAGTGCATGAGTACTTAGCATCTGAAGGAGTTACTGATGTTGTATCAAAGGCCAAAGTTCCTTTGCATTTCTCCTACTGGTCTATAGTCTGTTCATCTTAATACACTGTCTGCTGAATAGGCTGTCTTTTGAATAGATTGGACCCTTTTTCCCAGTGGTAAGTAAGACTTTGGTTTATTTATTAACAAAGTTATATAGGCTTACTTTGCAGCTTTTCTTGCATGGTTACGTTGCTCACGTGTTTGTAATAAGAAAATTTAGTACAGAATTAAATATTGCATACTAACAAATGTTCTCACTTATACATTTGAAATATTAAAACTTTGGTAAAGATTTAAAGCCATTTTATTGCAATTGTAAGTCCATTGTTGAAGCTACTGTAGAAAAGGCGTCAAATTAATTTGCACCTGGTAAATAAGACTTAGCCATGTAGGCTGCACTTTCTAGCTTTTCTTGCAATAAGCCTTAACTTAGCCATGTATGCCGCACTTTCCAACTTTTCCTTTTAGTTGCTTACATGGTTACAATAAAGAAATTTACTACATGATTGCACCTGTTCAAAAATTGCATGTAGAGTGTGTCTATCAAATGTTTCTTCTAATTTAGATGCATGCATTTCTTGAAAATGTCACAAGAATTTTGGTCAAATAAAGACTTAAAACGCAACGTTATTGCAACTATAGAAGCGATGTGCATAATAGGTGTCAAAACTTTTGGAGGGAGATTTTAAACACTTGGATCAAAAGCAATTTTCCATGATTAAATCTAGCAAAATTTCCCATGGTTTGCACTTATAGATGAGGATCCTGAATCCGGCAAAATTTCCCATGATTAAATCTAGCAAAATTTCCCATGGTTTGCATTTATAGATGAGGATCCTGAATCCAGCAAAATTTCCCATGATTTGCACTTATAGATGGGGATTTTGAATATTTAAATCTAACGTTGTTTTCCTATGGGTGTGAAGGCACTTTAATTGGACTTTTTAAATATCTGAATCCAATGAAGTTTTGGCATGGGTGTGAAACCACCCCCAACTTATAGTGGACATTTTAAATATTTGAATTCAGTGTAGTTTCTCCACGGGTGTTTTCTCATGTCACATTTCTAATTGATAAAGGGCCACATGCCAAAGTCATGACCAATAGCCAATATCCAATATCTCCTTCTTTGATCAATATCAAAACACCATAGCCAATACCCAATGCTCTGTGGACAGCCAATTATTTAAAGCAATAACAACATTTCTAACATTCATATAGATGTGTCTTTATTATTTGTTGTTTCATAAGAGTTTTGTTATGCTTGCCCTAATTTCATTAAGCTAGCAAGGACATTTTGTATGAAGCTTTAGTTGCATGAATTACACAATTGAAAATTGCATTCATTTATATCACACTACTACTATCATAGGTCTTATTCAAATATACAACATACCAACTATTCCTTTGGTCTACAAATATTCAACTTCATAGATACATGCATAAAATTGCATTTATGCCTGATACTGCTCCCACTTCGTCAATGGCCCCTTGCGATCACCCAACATTGATATTCACATGTAGTAACAATCATGAAACACTGTTAAACATCATTAATCGATCAATTTCATGATCCAATACAACCACAACAATTGCAGCAAACTTCTAACAATAATTGTCCCATCTACAGAGCCATAATAGTTGCAACTAAAATTGTCCCATTTACAAATTCCTAATATGACAAATAGTCTATACGTATTAAAAATCCCAACAAAGAATTGAATTGAGTTGATTTTTCCAGCAGCCACACTGAAGTCGTGCCTAACATCACATGTAGCATGCCGAAAAACGCTTGAAAAAACCATTGAATTATCTTCATTTAAATGGTCTATATATTACATATCATTGCTACAATGTGCATGTGACGCCATTATATAACATTCTACAATATCCGCCATCCATCTCAAAACAAAAGCTAGAGTGTAATACCAAACCCCCAACAATGTAGATAGAATTAAGTTCCAAACCCAAAGTGTTTTGGAGATCGCATTTGTGATCCATGTTCATGTAAATAATCACCTAAAACTTTATCTTGCAAACCAGAGAACAATTAAACATTGTTCTTTCCATTAGTGCAACAATCCAGTATAACATCACAACTTCACTTGCAAAGTGAGGACATATTTTGCAATTAGAAATAACAACCTCTTCAAATTGCTAATAAGCCTGGCAACGCCGGGTACCATAACTAGTATTTGTTAAAGTTTGGTTTAGCTTATTCCTCCCAACTACCATGTTTTTCGAGCTGGAGATTATATACCTATGAGGACACTTGAATGATGAACAACTTCATCAAAGTTATAAGCCAGACCGTTATCTGATAGCTATTATTCCCACATTGCCAACTCTTAAAGGTCCTATCCTTCTCTTACCCCAAGCCTGCATTTCTGCTAGTTCTTTGCTTTTCCAGCTGAATAGAAGCAAAATATCAAAGCTTGCTGGATAGGTTCTGAACCAAGTTAGAAAATCGCCAAAGTTTATGATTTAGGCAAATTAATTATGGACAAGACCATTATACGATAATGATTGAAGGTATTCATGCCTACCAAATGAGGCCTTTTTGTATGATATCCTATTGTACCGGGGAAACTTTGAGTGAGTCTACCAAAAAAATCTTGTAATGTTCCTAGAAAATAATAGGTCTAATATTCTTTGTTTATTTGTTTGGGTCCCATAGATCATTTGGTCTGCATGGACTCATGGAGGATCAAGCCAATTCAATTCAATTGTAACTAGTTGGATATTAACTAGTTATTTGGAGATAAGGTCCTCAAAATTTCCTGTGGACAATATAAAGTCAATCCAATTCAACTGTAAGGAGTTGGATATTAAGTTTCGAACTGGAGATAAGTCCTGAAAATTTCCTGCAGTTAACGCAACTGGAAATTTACCATGGAATTCTCCCAACACTCGTCTGGTATTGGATTGATATTATGAGTTTAATGACTTGACTACCTCGAACATGTTGGGCCGATCCTGCCCATTATGTTCAGTACACCTATGAGCAACACGAGCCAGACTCACGATCTCTTCCAAATCATCATCTTCTCTTTCAAGCAAAGGATCCAAAAAGTTCAATATCTCTGCAGCCGTTTTAATACGATCCTTCACCCAATTAGCAAGGGTCTCGTTATCTTCAAATGCCTTGCGCCCAGTTATCAATTCCAACAGCACTACCCCGAAACTATAAACATCACTCTTCTCTGAGATTTTATTTGTTTCGCAATACTCTGGATCTAGATAGCCGAAGGAGCCCTTTACCATGGTGTACATTGAGCTTACCATTTGCACATCACCCACCCGTCTAGTTTTTGACAATCCAAAATCTGCCACTTTGGCTGAAAAATCATCTGTCAAGAGTATGTTAGCAGATTTAACATCTCTGTGTATTATTGGAGGCTGAGCCCCATGGTGTAGATATTCCAACCCATATGCTATTTCAAATGCAATGTGGGATCTTCTTTTCCAACTCCTTAGCTCCTTGGCCTTGTGGACATGCAACTGATCGTATAAGGAGCCCTTGGGCATATATTCAAACAACATTATCAGATCCCCTGTTTAAGAAAATTAAGAGGAATGAGATTCTGCAAAGCTTTTCAATCATAAGGCTCAATAACATTTGTTACCTTTCTCGTCGGCATAACCCAAGAAATCAACTATAAATCTGTGATGAACCCTTGACAGCATATCCACCTCCTGATAGAATGTGGAGACTCTTTCTGCTTGGCTAATAGTCGGAGTTGCATGCATTTTTTTGACAGCCATTTGAAAACCATTTGCACTTAATGCAAGGAAAACTTGTGCTGATCCACCTACCCCAATTTTAATGCTGAAATCTTTGGTTATGTTCCTAACCTGCTTCAAGCTGAATAATTTGGCAACCTGTGCTTTTCCAGGTTCATCCTTGAGTAACTTTCTAAGATTTCTCCTTCTCACAAAATAGAAAATACCCCCACCAGAGAAAGAACACAACAGAACAACAACAACAACTGCAACAATTATTACTTTAAGTTTTCTTGAGCTTGAACCTGTCCCTGCAACTGAATTTACTTGATAATCTGACACTACACCCACATCATCCAATATAGGGCCACAGTTTGAGTCTGTATCTTCACTAGAAAATGTTACGTTAACTGCATCTTCAGTAGCAGTGAAAGACCTTGCATACATCTGGCATGTGTTATTAGAAGCCATAAAATCTTCAGTAGGCAATGAAGACCCAAGAATATTCAATCTCATTTTTGAAGACTGAGAACAGTTCTTGTTCTTGGAAAGCCTAAAATATGCAATATATTTATCCCCCTTTGTGGTAGAAATGTTCTGAGAAATGAGACTTAATGCACTCAGGTCCAGACTAGAATTGCCAGGGCAGTCTTGAGATGGGGGCTTTATAAGAGTTACACTATAGGAGCTATAGAGAGTCCAGTAGCATATGGAGTACAAGAATTTACCACTGATAACACTGTTGTTGGTATATCCAACAGATTCAAACCCTCCATTCTGAATCAAATTTTGTTCTGAGCTACTGGCTTGAACAAGGGTTTTCTGGTCTGAGGGCATGAATGTGAAGAATGATTGAGACCCTGTTGAATTAGAAAGAAATATCTGGAGCTTGCTCCAATATCCTTTGTATTGCACATCATGAGAAGGAACCTGCCACAGATAGCTTGAATTAGCCTGGCTTTGGATATGGTTACTCTGCATATTCCATCTCTGATTAGAACCACCACTACAGTTTGCCAGAGATAAAGCCCCGCCTTCTCTTGCTTCCAGGCATGCCTGCTTATAAGAATTCTTCAGAGTTCCATATTGGTCATCATAGATCCATCCTTGGGAGGATTTGTCACTTGATTTCAGGCATGGATAGGCAAACACAAGTGATTGTCCACCATAGACATTGACACAAAATTTATCACATGGAGGAGTAGAGAAAATGGTGGTGTTTACAATTCCTTCCACTATCCAACCTGAAGTAGATGCTCCATTTACTGCTTCACTTGCTGCAAGAAGAAGTGTTACGGTATAATAAACCACTGAGAGCATCATTTCTATTGTCATGTGAACTCCTGGAGTAGATGCTACATATATACATTCTACCTACAGATGATATTTGTTTTAATTTTTACCAAGTAAGTTATGTGCTGAATAGGTCATATTCTGTGGCAAAGTTTCTTACGACTCTCTGGAAAAACAGTTCATTGACATTCGTATGAGCTTCTTGACTTCTTACCTTTTCTATTCTATGTAGAAAGTAGTGACCCGGAACTTGGGAGATGGGAACCTACATAACAACAAAACAAACCACAAAAGTTAACGATGAAGCTGACAAATACAGCAGAAGAAAGTATTAACAGACAAACCAGTGTGAATTCATATTTCTTACAATGCCACGTGTCAGCATGTAATAGGTGTACCTCAAATTCATATTGCCACATGTCAGCATGTAATAGGTGCATGCACATTCTGCAGTCTTACCCAACACACTGCTATTCTACCCAGCATTCTGCCGTTGAATTGCACCAAACTGTTTTTTGGGTTACAAGATAGCAATTCACAATTGCCACATGTCAGCGTCTCGTGAGCATGACGCATGGCATGCAAAGAACTGGTTATATATTCTTAGATTGTTATAAGGCTGGGTTCACATGCAACCATTGCCGGAGAGGGGCCCTGTTTTGCCCTGTGCTTTTTGATGATGGCAGATAATGGTGCATGTAAGGGCTTGCCTTTTTACGTGATGGTGAGGGTTGTCATCGTACATGTGAACCGGCTCTAACCATCATTTTTGTGCATTTCAATGCTTGCAAATCTGTTTACATTTCAACCTCAGCAACCATTCTCAAGTTCAATTTGACATGTGCCTCATGTCTTAATTCTATTGCTCCACATACTGGAAATGTCTTCTTTACCAACATTTGTATACAGGAATGGTTTGTTAACGTTCATTCCAGAGGAAACAGGGGACGACGCTATTAGGCAAAGGCCCCATGTTGACTCACTAGAATGAACAGTAAACGATCATTGGTGCAACATGAATGCAGGTAAAGAAAAATTCAAGAATGTGGATGTGCAATTTGCCAGAATGGCAAGAAAAAACCAACGTAGAGTGCAAGAACGCTGCGTAAAAACAGGAGACAGTGCAGAGATAAAAATTTATTAGCATTCCTTAAAAGAAATGATGCCACGTGGCACATGTGAGTGACCGATGCACCAGAATTGATTTTAACTTGCATTTACGTATATAAGAATGGATTCCTCCCTGGGAATGCACAGTAAACTACCATTCTTATAACGTGGATGCAACTTCGGTTGCATTCTGCACCTTGGAGCTCGGGAATCAGGGGTAAAATCTTCAGAACCAGGGGTAGAAACGTCGGAATGAGAGGTACATGGTGAGAATCGAAGGTAAATCCTCAAGAATGCTTTGTAACTTCAAGAACGGCCGCCGTTGTTGAGCTTGGTAGTAGTTCCAGAAAATAAACTCGGCCCGATGGCGCAATGCCTTTTGTCGGATATGGCAAAATGCAACCTAAGTTGTGTTTCCGTGTCCATAATAACAACACAACAAAATTGTTTGTCCCTTTTAGAAACTTATCTACCTACTTTTTTGTTATATGGGTCCGGATCACATGGTTTTGGGGTTACAGGTAACATCACGACATGAGAATGTGGAGTAGAAGAAATGATGGTATTTATAATTCCTTCCACTATCCAACCTGAAGTAGATGCTCCATTTATTGCTTCACTTGCTGCTACTGCAAAATAAACCATTGAAGGCATCGTTTTTTTGTTATGCGAACCCCTGGAGTAGATACTACATATAACCATTTTGGCTACACAAATTTTTAATTTTTACTTTTTTCAGATGAGACCAAGTCAGTATATATGTTAAAATAGCTAACATCTCTGATTAGAACCACCACTATAGTTTGCCAAAGAAAGTTTGTCAGAGAGACATTGACACAAAATTTATCACATGGAGGAGTAGAGAAAATAGTGGTGTTTACAATTCCTTCCACTAGCCAACCTGAAGTAGATGCTCCATTTACTGCTTCACTTGCTGCAAGAAGAAGTGCTAGTGTATAATAAACCACTGGGAGCATCATTTCTATTGTCATGTGAACTCCTAGAGTAGATGCTACATATATACATTCTACCTACACATAATAGTTGTTTCAATTTTTACCAAGTAAGTTATGTACTGAATAGGTCATATTCTGTGGCAAAGTTTCTTACGACTCTCTGGAAAAACAGTTCATTGACATTCGTATAAGCTTCTTGACTTCTTACCTTTTCTATGTAGAATGTAATGACCCGGAACTGTTTTCTATGTTGAATTGCACCACCAAACTGTTTTTGGCGTTACAAAATAGCAATTCACAATTCACAATTGCCACATGTCAGCATGTCGTGAGCATAACGCACGACATGTAAAGAAGTGGTTATATATTTTGGACTGTTATAACCATCATTCTTATGCATTTCAATGCTTGCAAATCTGCTTACACTTCAACCTCAGCAACCAGTTAAGTTCAATTTGACCTGTGTCTCATGTCTGAATTCTACCGCTCCGCATACTAGAAATGTTCTCTTTACCAACATTTGTGTACAGGAATGGTTTGTTAAAGTTCATTCTGGGGAGGAAACAGGGGACGACGTCGTTAGGCGAAGCCCCCTGTTGACTCCGAAATGAACATTGGTGCAACATGAATGCAGGCAAAGATCAATTCTAGTGGTGCGTAAAAACAAGGGACAGTGCGGAGATAAAAATTTGTTAATGTTCCTTTAAAAAAAATGATGCCACATGGCGCTTGTGAGTGGCCCATGCACCTAATTGATTTTAAATTGCATTTACATGTCCATAATAACAACACAACAAATTTGTTTGTCCCTTTTAGAATTTTATCTACCTACCTTTGTGTTATATGGGTCCGCATCACATGGTCTTGGGGATATAGCCAACATCAAACATGAGAATGTGGAGTAGAAAAAATGGTGGTGTTTATAATTCCGTCCACTATCCAACCTGAATTAGATGCACTATATACTGCTTTTCTTGCTGGTACTGCATAATAAAACACTGAAGGCATCGTTTTTTTTGTCATGTGAACTCCTGGAGTAGATATTACATATAACTATTCTGGCTCCACAAAGTTTTAATTTTTACTTTTCTTCAGATGAGACCAAGTAAGCATATATACTAAAATAGGTCACATCCTGTGGCAAAGTTTCTTACAACTCTCTGAAAAAACAGTTCATTGACATCTGTATGAACTTGACTTCTTACCTTTTCTATGTAGAAAGTAATGACCCGAAACTTGGGAAGAATAGATTGGGAACCTACATGGTTATGTGAAGAAGAAAACAAAGAACAAAAGTTAGCAAATCATAAGAGACACAGAAATGAAAGCTAACAAATACAACAGACAAATCAATCGGTGTGAACTCATAATTGTCACAGTTCACATTGCCACAATGAATGCCATTTCACATGACATACAAAGAAGTGTTAAAAGAGTACTTTATACAACCACAACAACATATATATATTTTTAGATTGTTAGAATCATAAATGACACTAGTAAACGTGCAACGTGCGCTCGACGTTGCCCCCCATAAGTAATGCGTGTATTCATATGAGGTTTTCTATAAGACTGGTCCTATCGAATTATCCTTTATGGCTCATTCGGGATTGGTCCTATTGAGTTACCCTTTGACTCATTTGGGATTCTGACATTGCAATTTGATCATATCTCTTCCTACACTCGTGGGCTCTCTATTTTCTAGCCTTCCTATTTTCTAGCCTTCCTTTTAGCACTGCCATTGACATTCCTAGACTTTCCATTGTCCACCTGTTTGTTTCTCCCTTTGGATATTGCCTTTGTAGGCGTGATCTAGTCCTTGTCGATTACCTCAGCTTGAGGCTTAGTTTCTTGATGCCCTTTGCATACTTTCCCACCATGGAGCCGAATTTCACACAAAGAGCATAGAGTCGAGAGACCTTGCCAAGCAAGTTTAAGCTTTTTGTTAACACCAAAATAAACCACGTATTCAATGAATTTAGGAATGGGTTTGAGGATATCAATTTGGACCCAAACACGAGGGGCGTGATCTGACAACACCTCAACCCCTATGTAGTTTTTTATTTTAAGAAAGAGGTCATTGAGGGATTGTTCATTCCAATACATTGGGTTCAATTGGCTTCTTCATTTGATCACTTTTTGCAGTTGAATTTTGATATGATTTGATTTTTATATTCACGATGGAGTTTCAATCAAGTGTTGCCGATCATAATCGCCAAGAAGCCACCTGCGATTGGGTCGGGAGGTTAAAGACTATAATGGAGGTAGATGTTGGTGGCAATTTCAAGAGCTTCATATTCGATGTCGATTGGTTTGACCTTCAATTAAGGAGGGCCAGGCCTACAATAAAGTATGACAGAACAAGTGGCTTTTTCGTTGTCAACTCTAGCAAACTGTACCCTGATAATGAGACGTTTGTCCTTCCAGGCAACTGCGAATAGGTACACTTAGACCATCAATGTCAGTCTCACTGGAAGCTTCTTTGACCAGATTTTTTTTTCCTTTACCGATCGACAAAACCCAACGTGGTGGTTTATCATGCAAACTACACCAAGGAGATGCCCAATATTATTAACTGTTTTTACGAGGAAAATCGTTCAAGTACATCCAGTTTTGAGAGTGAGGAAGAAGACACTAACAACTCTGTTGATCCCGGTTTGAATGAGGCAGAGGATGAGATGCATCCCGATTTAGCTGCAAAATGCAAGTTTCATAAATAAGGTATTTGACAATTTTGTTCATAATTTTGTAATGATTTCAAAATTTTGAATGCAATACCTTTCTGTTGTTTCAGTGCTGTTTCTTTGTGTTCTTGAGATGTTTACTATTTTTTTATACCAACCTAGGGGGCTGAAAAGGGGATCAAAGATTTTTCTTGAGTTCATCCCCTGCCCCCCCCCCCCCCAAAAAAAACGGGGGGGGGGCACTTAAAATGTTCAAAATATCACACTCGTCACGCATCAGGAAATTTTAGGGAATCTTTAAAAGTGTCCTTTTAAAGTGCATTTGAAGCAAATTAGTGTGTTTCAATTTAAACTTTGCTAACTCTGAAATCAAAGGAAGAGAAGCCCCATACAATTAAACTAGGACTTATTTCGATTGTGGGAACTCTTTCAATTAAGTAGAAAATTATAAGTTTTGCATCAAATCACTGTTAGATTTTCACATCATACAACAAGAACAACATTTACAAACAACAACTCGAGAAAAAAAATATTTACAAAAAACAATGCAAGAAAATAAGGGGGGAGGGTGGGAAGGGAGAAGGGCGGGAAGAAGGAAGGGAGGGAAGGAAAAGAGAGAATGGTGGGAAGGAAGGGGATAAGGGAGAGGGAGGGAGAAGGGAGAACGGTGGGAAGGAAGGGCAAAATGGAGAGAGGCTAGACAAAGGGGCATGGGGCAAAGGGGGAGAGGGAATGGATCCCCAAAACGATAGTAACTAAAACGTGTGCCCAGCGATGCCGGGCATTAATCACTGTGCGTGGAATCATAGATAGAATGCATAGGGTCCGGGCTTTGATCATTGCACATGGAATAGTAGATAGAATGCATAGGGTGAAACGAATGTGTAGGGTGGGATGTGATGGCAAGCATAGATGGAATGGAAAATGCATATAAAGTGCATGATGTAATAGGACTTTGATTTCCTGGAAGATCTAGATCCATGTAATTATAGTGCTTGTAAGACATGGAAGATCACTTGTGGGCACGTGAAGAAGCTCATGAATCTAAATGCTACCCAAAACATGTGAACACAGTACATTCATCATAACTAAAGGTCAAAGAAGTAATTAGCTATATGATTTTACCAAACACATATCAAGTTGTTTTATTTTCATTTATTTCCAGAAGCCAAGACATATCAAGTTGTTTCTCATTCTTCGAAAACCAATAATCTCTGCAACTACAACATCATTTCTCTAACAATACAAAGGACATGAACATTACAAAGAAGTGTTGTCTGTATGGTATTCCAATCAACCCACAATATTAACATGTCATTATATTAGACAAAGTAAACGCAATAGCACATCATCTCTGCAATAATGCTCTAATTTTGCCGTGATTCCTTCCATTGTAAATATATGTCCCAGATGCATAGAGTAAGCATGTAGCTTCCAGTTCACATGCAAACCAAAGAATAGAGTTATCTTATTGAAAAACAATATCAAAGCTCACAACATATACAAAATGCACATCATTTTGTCTTTACAACACCAAAATAGCTTATATCACATCAAGAAATAGCACATCCCACATAGCTACACACTAATTTGAACCAATCAGACCATCTTGAAAGTGTCATAAATTTCTAAACACATCAAGATAGAAGAAATTGCTTACCATGGCCAATATTTAAAATCGAAAATAGTTGAATCCAAGAAGCAAACAATCTCACAACTCAATTGAGCTATTATTAAGAGCATACAAAAAAAAAAAGAAAAAAAGAAAAAAAGAAAAAGAAAACCAGCAAGGTACGGGTGACTATGCAACAAGAGATCTATGGATCCAATATAAAGACTATTACCTCTCTTCATAAAGCATGTTTCTAACTGCTCCAACTATGTCCACGCTAAGCTATGAGAAATTCTATAACAACAACTATTCAAGAAGCAGACAATCTCACAACTCAATTGAGCTGTTATTAAGAGCACAATATTTGTTCAAAAAACTAAGATATAATAATACAAAGAGAAAAAAAAAAAAACCCCGGTCTGAACTAGATCCCCTAGACCAGACATCCATTTCAGTCAATCCATCCATGGTATTATCATCCTATAGCCAGATCGAGTCTTTCTAGCATAGTATCCTGTTTACCTATTTTACTTCCCCATTTTCCTTTTTATAATTATACGAGAAATCATTCTCATTATTCTCATAACCGACTCTTTCTTTGATATTTAATCTCTGGCATGTTTATATCTTAATTTATCTTCATATATCCCATTTCCATTTTTTCACTCAATGGTCCAATCCATAATTATTTCCTTTATGTCTTTATTTTTATGCTGTTATCTACAATCATTTCTCAGCTTCAAATCATGCATTAAGTATGTTTATCTTCATATTCGTTGTTTAACAGAAGTCTTATAGCTCCAAATATTTCTATTAGATTAACAATATGAAGGTTCCTACATTTCTTTGATCTGATTATAACCTCATAACCAATAATTAAATATATTTTATTTGTACCATTCAAGTTTTTTTATTACCTTATCTACAAGATCACCTTGTGAAGACATTAGAACAGAAATATATCTTTCATAATGATCTCTTAATCCATGTCTTATGTCTGAACCAAAATGCTACCTTCATAGGTTTCCAATCACTTAACAGCCATGTTTTCCTAAACCAGAGCTGAATTCAAAATCATAATACACCTCATATTTTCGGATATCATATACTTGTCATGTTTTATGACAAAAGATAACTTAATCATTGAAAAACCTGAATGTATTCTTTAACAGAATCATTTGTCTTTCTCATGAACTTCCAGCGAAAGCATTAACCCATAATTGCAGAAAATAGTCGTCTAACCTTGTATATCACCTTCATCCATCGAACTAAACCAAACTTACAAAGCAAAAGAGATAATGGGATGAAAATCCGGTACCTGCAGCCAATCAATACCTCATTAGCATGTTACTGGTAATAAGGCAAGGGCCAAAAGGTACATTAGGATTTTCAGCTCTTCGCTGTTAACCCATTGTACCTTTTGCCCTTTAAATAAGTTTTAGTACATGTAAATCAGGTGTATATTATAGCTACTGTATGTTTCCATGATTCTTTATGTTTATAATGTAATCATTCTTCAATCTTACATCCAGTTATTGTCCTATTTTTATTTTCTATCTACTGTATCATCCAAACTGTCATATGAATCAGTTTGTTCTTATATCTGTAGCCACGAATTACTTCCAAAGTTGGGAAGAAAACCACCTTATTCCTCATTTTTAAGCAGTACAAACAAATGTAAGTAACTGTTTCCTAACAATAGGGGTATTTTGACTTTCATGTCGCTGTATTAGGTCATATTAGAGCTAACTATTTCAGTAGATACTCATTAGAGATCTAAGAAAGCTTTATCATTTTTTTTTGATGTGAGCTTTAATCTATCAATAGCATGTGTTAAAAGAATCGTCCATACTGTTTATTTTAATTAAAAAAAACCCTGGACCTGGTAATCGTCTAGATCATCCTCCATCTCCGGTGTTTCTCGTACGTTATGTGGAGTCACATAATCGTCCTGGCGCTTCCTTCCAAACGGCTTTGGCCCTCTTTGGTTGCTCATCGCACCTCTTCTTTGGCCGTAATTTCCTCTGTTTCCATAGTTGGCCCTAGAATCCATATTGAGCTCAAGACTGTAAGCTTCAAATTCCCGCCTAAGCTCTGCTTCATCTAAACTTTCTTCATTTGAGTTTGAGGTCTCGCCTCCATCCGAATTAAACCCCATTCTTAGGGTTTGGTTTACCCCAAAAATCTTCATATCTAGTCTTACCTTACATATCTGTTCTTATCAGATTTATCCCAGTTTTTTGAGCCGTCGTCCTTACCATTAATGGGCTGTTATAATAATTTTTTAATGGTGTATTATCCTATGAAAAATCCTCTATTGTAATGGACAATACAATGCCTAGTATTCCCATACAAGTATTTATAGGGTAAGTATATCCTTCTGCATATGGCTTAGTGTTATAAAGATTCCTCATTTAGCCTTATGTTTTTCTATCTTATCTGACCTAATTCATTAGATCAATCAGTTATGTCAATAGCTACATGTCACTATTGCAAAAAAAAAAAAAAAAAAAAAAAAAAAAAAAACCTTAGACCTGTTCAAGACCTTTATGGGGACTATTCCAGATTTTTAACATTAAAGACCTTAAGATCTAAAATGCTACAATTAGCAACCTCATATACAAGCAGGTGTTCTTACATATGAGCAGAGATCTGGCCATATTTTTTACAAAAAAATTCCATTATTTGAAGCATAGTATATTGATACACACTAAAATACAAATGCATAAGCATATTGCTTGTAATGCAAGACATTTAAAAGGAAGTTTGAAAGATACAACCGTATGTCCAGTATTAGCTTCATTATCAATAAGCTTGTATAACTTATAATATCCTCCAGATATTCTCATGAAAAACAAGAAAAACATTGCAGGGAGCAGAAATTCCTATTACCTGCACCACAAAGAACAAAAAACAAGCATTAGAATGATTGTTATGTACGCGGTAGCAGGTCCATCAGAATTTCTGGGTTTATATCCCTTCACCCTGCTTGTTTAACACAAACAGTTGATAAAGGTAAGTAAAATATCAGAACCTCTTATTAGCTATTTACCTTGTTCTTTTAATGGAACTATGAGTTAGCTAATAATACGAATATATGATGAGGTATTTTCTGATCTGTCTTATGACAGCTAAGTTTTAGCAATAATTTAGAGATGTAACAATAGTGCCATCGGATGGGGTTAAACTCCAACCTATCCAGGACTTCTATGAAGCATGTAATCATCTAAAAGCTGCAAATCAACTTTCTGATTAGATTACTTAATTTCTTATTTCCATTAGATCTGCTAAAACCTGCAAGAACAATAGATTAACTACTACTAAGGTTTTAGTCAGCATTTATCCAAATGATTACTGTCATACTTTCAAATGATCTCAACATATGTTTATTTACCATAAAGATCTGTTAAAGGTAAGTGAGATCATAGATCTACTTATTAGCAACTTACTTTGTCTTGTAAACAGAAATGAGTAAGCTAAAAATGTAACTATGTCATGCAGACTTGTGTCAGCTAAATTTCAGCAGCAGTTTATAGATAATACATCAGAACCCTTACATGGAGTTAGGATCCAGAATAACCAAGCCATATTAAAACATGTCAACACCTACCCTAGCACTCAGAGTGATTATAAGTTAGATCTATTAATTTCTTATTGATATTATATCTGCTGAAAGTTATTAGAACACTAGATCAACCAGATCTAAGATAGCAAACATGTATTAAGACTAATATTGTCAAGAAATCAAAGCTCTCAAACCTGTGTGGTTCGAGTTGGCATGTCTGACTCCAAATCAGCTTCTATGAGTGCTTTTCCTTTATCCAGAGTAAAGGAGGACTGAATCCTTTGCTGTGCAGCTTCCTTGGTGGAAACATGGGTTGGCATTTGCTCAATCCTTTCCTCTTGCTCATCATTCTCTTGAGTCTGAGAATCATTGATTATGACCATATTATCATCCTTAGAGCCACCACTTCGATCTGTGGGCAGAGCTGGTTTATGAAATTGGAACATCTTTTTCCTCTTTGCAATTTCTCTTCCTCAATCCTTTTACGGGTGATCATATTAAGATCCCCTTTCTTTCTGCCCATTTGGGCAGATGTAAGATCACAAGACTTCCAGCTATGGCATGCAGGCCGATACTTTTGCAATGTGAATCCCGGCATCTCTCAAGCCAGTCTTATATATTGAACCAGATTAGGGTTATACGGGATAAGGTCTGTACCTATTTGGGCGCTTCTTCCCATTGAGTCTTGATGTAACCAACCCGCTCCAACTGCACATGTCTTTGCTGGATTATCCAGCTACTTTCTCCCAAGATCGTGAGCCATCTGTCATACGACCAGTTTTAACCCTAAAAAGGTCTTATTATGTCTTCATGTCTTCTATTCATACCACCATTAGTTTATAGGCATTAAAAATTCTAAGTAAATGACATAAAGCCATCATATGGTAATTATTAATAAAAAATCCCTCCCTCCAACCGAGGTTAAGGAAGTCATTGCAGGTTTACTTATTATGATGTATTATTCTTTACATCTTATAACCTGAAAAATACAGCAAGGGGTGCAAGGCCTTGCTGTATTGCAATGACCTTGCTAACCCAAAGCTTCTGATTTAGTATTGCAAAAATCAAACAAGCACAATCTTTGTATCCCCTGAGCATTCCTGCCTCAAACTAGTGTTCTCAATATACGTACCATATCATTAAAGTTGTACAATAGTCCTGGGTAGTCTTCTTTGTGTAGACTGCCAAAAACATTTTGCAGATGTCCCTCTTGGCGAACCCATTTGAGCAGAAGGCTTCTATTAAAGCAACAATATCTAGAGCTGCATTATTAGCATTTGAATGCGCATATACATATGGCATTATTTGGGATATGATTACCTTTGAGGCTTTCTTATAGGGCCTACAGCTACTGGCCTTTATAAACCTGTTAACTTTGAATGGCAACTTTTCTCTTTTGTCATATCGTGTCATTTCAAAGATGCCTCTATCAGCATCAGTCACCTGTATAGTAGTATTAAGGAAGTTGCACATGTATCCGATGGTAACATCTGTTCCTTCAACCCTGTTATATAATGTTTCATCTTTTATGCCAAGATGTTCCATGTTATAAACTGTAATTTCCGCATCCTTTGAAAAGAATTCCTGCAAGTTTCCACCGATCATCAATGTACCTTGTTGCGTGCTGGAATTTGTAAATATCATTGAATCTTCCATTGTAGGCAAGCTTTAGAATAAATCTTAACTCATACCTGGCCAAGTAGAGAATGCACCAAGCAGGGCTGCATGCAAACCCCATTGGTATTCCTTTCTTCTATCTCCAAACAGCCATGTATTCATATCCTTGATTTTGTTTCTAGGGACAACATTCCAGCTATCATATTCCTTATTCTTATGATCTCTTATCCATTTAATCAGGAAATTGTCATTCTTTATTTTGACTATCAAGTCTATCATTTTTTCATCCAGCATGTATTCCCATATCATGTCAAGTATATCATTCATGATATCAGTAATCCCTTCTTCTCCAGTTAAAGGAATATTCTCGTAGCATCTGGTAATGTCTGCAGAAAAGACATTATGTATTTTGGTAGGCATATTCAGCACCATATCGTACATAGAATCAATCAACCAGCAAGCATTAATTTTATTAGGATTCCACATTCGGATCCTAGCTGTTTGCTTATGGCACACTTTTGGCCAAATCTCAATGAAGTTATTCAATATGGCAGTAATCAATTTAGCTAAATCAGAAAAGACTGTATCATTGACATTAATAAGCCATCTGTATTCTTTCTTATGGGCCTTGTAAGTGGCCATAAGATATGGTAATTTTATGTTTGTATCCAGCTGCAGCCCTGTAAAATCAGCAACTTTATTTTTGCAGTACTTTTTTATAACTTCAGGTGTTTGCATTGACAGTCTTTCAATGGCCTTTTCATAAATATGTTGTTGATAAATGAAGGCAGCATTGTTGCTTGCTTTGTCAAGGCCAGCAATAAACATATTTTTATTCAGCCAATCAATATTCTTTCTAACCTCCAGGTCCTTCCATAAAAATCTCTTTGGGAAGAGTGTATTCTTTATTTCAACTAATTCCATGTGTGCATATTGCTCAAGAAGTCTGCTCATACCATCAATATCTTCATCATTCATATCCAGTAGACTGTATTTGTGCAAAGAGAAGAACTGTGAGCATAGGTTAGATATGTCCTCCATCACTTGTTGTATGTTAAGGCTGTCATCTGGAATATGGTTCAGTCCATTTTTCAAACGCCTTTCTGAGCTTCACGCAATGTATGATATGTAAATCCATAGTTCTTACATGATTAATATCATGGTCTATAAATTTGGCCAGGTTAGGATTTTTGCATGGGCATTTGGCAACATTGCCTTCAGCAAAAACTTTAAAAGGTTTATATACCTTTTGTTTAATTTGCTCAGGGTATCTCCAAGCGAATATAGTATTATCCAACAATTCAATGCTTCTGTCCTGCAGAGCTTCATACAGTACTAATTTAAAGATTTTCCTTATATTAAATTTTTCCAATGCTTTAGAAGAAAAAGTGAGGTGTACTATATGTTTCCCTTTCTCATCCTTCTTAGTAGGTGCTTCTTTCTGTTTATGTCCATGATGATTGTCCTGGTCACGACCTACATAGGTTTATCATGTATTAGTATGATTACTAACAACATAAAGAAGATAGAAAAAAATACAGGTTGCAAGAACCAAGCCAAAATGGCAATTTTTTGTATTTTTTGTAGTATCAGTTTTTTCAAAATTGTATTATAACCATATCAATGGGCAAACTGATACATGAAACCCAAAGATGGTGCATATATCCTGTTATGGCATATAACAGGTTTTTATTTAGATTCTGCCATGAACTCCAGAGTCATAGGAGCAGTATCATCAAGTGAAATAACATGGTTACCACCCTTAGTGATGGAATATTCATCAGCACATCCAGCATTGCTATAAGTATTATCCTTGCTTTCTCCTGGAGTGGTAGGCTGCATTTCAGTACTTGCAGACTTTTTGGGATCATTGGTGACCCTTGGAGGTAATTTAGCAGTAAGAATAGTGGTGTTACCACTGCCTCTGCTATTAGTGGAGTAGGACTTAGCAAAAGTAGGCCGACCCCCTGTTCCCCTGTTTTTCAAGAAGTCAATAGGTTTTATCATTTTCTGCGCAATATCCGCCAGTTTATCATTACCAAATAGGGCCTTGAGATTTGCTTCAGATTCTACAGCAAAGGCTTCTGTCATTTCAAATAAAACTTTCCTGACCTCCAAATGGGATACATAAGCTAGAACAGCAGGTCTAACTGTTTTATGAATGAGAATGAGAATGAGAATGATTTTTTATCGTCCACTGAGGCCAATCGGCCTATGGGACCCATAAGGAGCGCAGCAAACTTATTACTGTCCGGGTTAAAAAACCCTCGCCCCGAAGGGTTTTCGAGGGAAAAACCGTGGCAGTAATAAGAATGCTGTCAAACTGTACAAGTATACATCAATGTTTATATACATGTCGGTGTGCGAGGACATAGCTGATCTCGCATGTCCATAACCTCCTCGAAGATATTATCCCAAAGACCCATCTGCGGATCGCGTGCTCAATGTCACATGTAACGGTGGCGGGCGACCAACTCGGCATATCGTGGTCCCAATTTGATCATATGCTTGGGCAACTTTGAAGGGTATGAGATTCATCCTCAATGACTCCCCATTTGGCGGCATTGACCAGCACGTCTGGCGTGGCTCACCAATCCATCTGCCTGTCTCAATTCGAAGATGATGTGCCCCCGTGCGAATGGAGGCAATGAGTCTGCGCCTTTTCATGGGCAGTGGGTACGCGCAAAGTAGCATTGCGGGCCTGGTTCAATCTGGGATTTATGTGGCAATAGTGTCTTTGTCTTGACTGTTCAACGGCATTGGCATCCCAAAGCTTCGTTGAGGAAGCAATCGTCAAGATATTGCCTCAAGCTATGGCGATCGCCTCTGTTTGCACATGTATGCACCTCGTAGCTCTCGCACATTCCATCTAGCCAACCATTGAGCTCTCTTTTTCCTCCAAAGAGCCTTGAAGCGCCAAGGCTCCATTGCCATGATATAAGCTAGTTTAGGGAGACGAGCATCGTCCATATTGACCACCTTCTCGAAAATAGACAATGTGCCGATCAAGGGCAGCCCTCGAAGACGCAAAGAATCCTGTCTCCTGCGGTAGAATTTGATATGGGACTGGGACTTCACCCTAGTGCTCGTACTAAGAAGGCTTTTCTGGACCTGCTCCAAGTCATTCCAAGTAGCAAGTGATACTCTTGGGCCCCATACTTCCACCCCGGTATAAAAGGACAGGCTCCACTAAGACCTTGAACAGGCGTGACTGATGGGCCCAATCATACAACTCCGCTCTATGACCATTGTTTTGCATTGCATATAGTGCCTTCCAGCTTGCCGTCACTCGTAGCTGTATGGATGTGTCCCAGTGCATAGTAGAAGGAAACTCCACTCCCAAATATTTGTATGTGGATGCAACTTCCACATTTTGGCCTCGGTAACTGAAGGAGGGGACCCTCGGCTGACGTGAAGATGATATGAAGACCACCTTAGTCTTGGCCAGGTTGACGCGCATATCAGTCGTTTGGCAGAATGTGTCCAGGGCATCGTGTTCTTCATTTTTAGAGTTTGCTTTTCCTGAATGCAAACTAGAGTACAACATCTTTGCATTTTTCCTTTACTTGGGGGGCTTGAAAACCTAACTTATTCCTATTCGGCTACCTCTGTGTAAAATCGTAACTTAAAAATAGATGTCCGCGGCAAGAGGGCAATATCTGATTCTTGGTTACAAAGAACTCAAGCCTTATTTTGAAAGAACTCATGCCAGAAGTTTTGCTCCACATTTCTGCACATTAGTATGAGTTGCATCACAGATTGGTATTTAACTAACTTTGACTTTGGTGTATTTTCATTTGTAGGAATACAGAGAGATATGCGCAACAGAGGCTTTGCAAGCATTATTGCAGGTCATTAGGACAGATCAGAATATATTAAATGTCATATCACAATAGATCAGAATATTCATGATAAAGTGAAGAGTGTTACAATACTGATTTTGTACAGTTGGGGTTTGTCTTTATTGACAAATGGAATAATGCTCTAAAGGCCCATCTTAACTGTACGCTCAAAAAATAAAGCACGAGGTTGTACATGGTAACTAATTCTATAGCCCATTTTGTTGACCCTCGGTCCCATAAGATAAGTCTTGGATTTTGGGCTTTGTTACTGCTTCACCTTTTTCTCACAGTAAAATCTTTCACAACCGAAGTAAACTCTTAGAATCTAGGCATTGCTTATTTTCTAGACTTCGGTTGTTCATCTTCTAGGTTCATCTTCACAACTTTCAAGTGTGGCTCCAACATAAAACGTTCTTGTGTATTAACTCTATTTGCTTTGCATTGTGAAATGGTGAATGGTTTACAATGCTAAATTTATGTACTGGGCAAAAAGTATACATGGCTGTGGGGTGGAAAATTTCCTCATTTGGCAAAATAAATTTAACATATTAGTACAATAAAGCAGGTCAAATTCACTGTCCTTATGGTACTCCACCCCAACACACTTGCAGCACCAAAAAGTGCTATATTCTATAACAATTAATTCAACCAAATCCAATCACACATTTAAAATGTAATTATCATGTAACTTTGCAAGTTAAATTACTTTGTTTTGTGTCTCCAACTAAACAATATAACTTTATATTCATTCGTTTGAACAATTGTTCAATGTTATAATTTTCATATGCCATGACAAATTGAATGCAATTTGTTCGCCAATTCACCCATGCTAGGATGAATGATGATATGCATTATATATAGTGATGAAATTTAACATTGGGGAAAGAAAATCTCATAGAAGAGGTCTATAACAAAGGCCGTAACTGTTTGCACATCAGAATACTGCCATTAGAGAAGGATGACAAATTGCTCACCCTTAAATTGGAGCTATATTATCTCCACATGAATTGCAATAAGCAAATATGTTGAAATTGTTACAAATCCAAGCCAGTTCGCCAATTCTAAGTGCCTTCCATATTCCACATGTCAGTAGAAGAGTTTCTTGCTGATGGATCCTTTGCACATTATTTGCTCATGGACACTTCTACCCAACTCGATGAACCTGTAAATGTCAACTTCCTTGTGTGCATAAATGCAAAACACTTGAGTTTTCAATCCATGCCAACTATAGCATACAGTCTAAAATACAGCCTATCATGGTTTAGAGCATTCAAAAAGGTAAATTAACATGCAAGGTTATACTGCAGAGATTGGAAACGAAAATGCAAAACTAAGAGGAATTAGGGCATTAATATCACAAGTTAAAATCGAGAGCAGGCTGCCATGACAACATAGATAGGTTATACATTAGGGCATTCCAAGGCATAACATCTCAATTGGATGGCATAAGCGTAGCATATCTATCACAGTATATGCAGGCTCGTCCAAGTTTGCAAATGTAAGTTTCCTATCCAAATCGCATGTAAGAATAGAAACATGTAAGAATAACATATTGTTGTCTTGGTTGAGAACAGACATATTTACAGCCAAATTGTTCCTCTTTTATTCTTGTCATTGGCATATAATATACTAACAGGAACAATACTATGGGAGGTGGAAACTCTTAAGAAGTTCAAAATCTTGTCTATGTCGTCCAAGGCATTGCTACTATTTTTTATTCTCTAGGAAGCTTATCATCTTTACTGAAATTACCACTGGAACGAATAAAACTATAGCAAGAAGCATGCAACTGAAGTTGCGACACCTTCAAAACTTAGAGATTCTAGACAAAGAATACATATGCATCTAACAATTATAGGAAAATGCAACTATACGATGGCAGAATGTAGTTCAGCAAATATGAGAATACAAAACAATCAAAGGCGTGCAGCTCAAATTACACAGTAAGGATGTTGTAAAGAACATTATTCTAATCCCTAATTTAAAGGTCAATTTGCTCAAAGTAGCTAAAAATATATGCCTTAAGTTACAGCCCCATCTATTACGGCCTATCCTAAAATTATACAGAAGCTTATTCATAGGGATCAGCTAAACCACTAGCTATTTCTATGAAGAATCTTTGATCTTAGATGTGGAGACAGAGCATGTCTATTATGCATTGCACCTGTACATAACCCTAGCATAACATTTCATATAAAAGCATACCAATAGATTTGGTCAAAGGCAAGTTTACCTCAGTTCAATTATTGTCCTTGTGTCCCTCATGGACTCCAAACAAAAGAAGGAAGATGTTAGCGCAGGCAGCAGATAGAAGTGACCACCAATTCCTATAAATTCAAACCTGACCATAATCAACTCATCCATATGCTAGCTAATATAATATGGAAAATTTGCTCTTTTGTAAACTAACGCCAAAACATAAATAACAGAGATTCCAATGAAGCATCATAATAGAATAGGTTTTTGATGATATTCATACCAGGTATAAAATGGTTGAGGATTTGCCAATGACTCCAGACTTTGCAGCAAAAATGATTCTGTATTTCCATACTTTAAGAACTTGCAGAGAGCATCATGCCAACCACTTCGATTGGCAACAGAACAGAGCAAACGAATAACGAAAATAAAGCAAAGTTTGAGTTACCCTTGATAAATTGCAAGCTGAAACTCCATTTTTTTTTACTTTAGCACCCGAATCAAGAAAGAACTTTTAGCATAGCTGAGGGAAAAAGAAAAATCCAGCTTAGCAAATATGCACAAATTGGTCTGCATCAAATGGGAACTGCTAGAAGTCATGTGGCACAAAGCAAATGACCAGACATGAACATGGATGAAAAGAAAAGACACATTTGGAAAAAAATAAAGTGATTAAAGAAGTCTTAACATAGTGCAAAGTTAAAATTGCACCTTCTAACAAACCATACTTGTTCAAGATCAAAATTTTGAATCCTCTTAACCTATCAGCTCCTAGCCAAATTGCAAGCAAATAATGCTAAATTTGAAAATGGCTAGAGAGTAGGGCACGAAGAACCTCTTTGTACATGTGCTTACATGTTTCATTCGGTTGTGGATAGAAACACATATTAGGAAAACTAACCTGCTATTATATACACATAAATCTTTGCACTAACCATCTTAAAGCTAGGGAACCAGAAAATATAGAGCCAGAGATGTACAAAGCAAGCAAATAGAAATATGTCACAGAGACAATCCAAATAGAAGATAGGCTGTTACCTTCAATTGTTACCTTCAATTGCAGTGACAATCCAGTTTGCTATAGAAGTTGACATCGAAACATCCATCAATGACCCACGGGTATGGAACAATAACATACCATATAAAGTAGTTCTGCAACAGTTGCTAGGATGTGAATCAAGAAAAAACATATTATAAAGAAAATATATTGTGAGAGACATGCAACATATTGTTGTAAACTTCTTATCTGCAAAGCATGAAACCGTAATAAAAAGGGGTAAAGCAATAGTGCTGGCACACTTTTAGTGCATAATGGATGGTGATTCAAGCATAAAGCACATGTTTTGTGGAATCAAAGTTTGACTTCTTTTGCTTCTCATTGAAGTGCATTCTCCCACTTCAAAAAAGAATGCAGCCTCTTCCTAAGAAACTAAAACTCTGAAAGCTTTCTGGTGTTCCCGGGATTAGTAGAGCAGAAGTTTGCCATTTGGCGGGACTTCTTGGGTGTTGTAGATGGTGATGGTCGGTTTGTACAGCAGTAGAGTTGTAGTTTTTCTGTGAGTTTGTTGTGGAGTGTCGAGGTATCGTTGTCTCTTTGGGGTAGTTCTCCTTCCTCCTCACTTGCTTTGTAACATTACCATTCTTTTAATATATTGATAACACAGTTCTTCAAAAAAAAAAAAGAAACTAAAACTGAAACCCTGAATTTGCACAGGTCGATATGTCTATGACGAAGCAACCATGTAGGTCTGTAGACGAAGCAAACCTAAATAAAAAATAGTATGTAAAACAAAAGAGCTTGCTCAGGTCAGTTTGGTCCATGGATGAAGCAGCTCTAAATAAGAAACGCAACAGAATCAAGAATAACGTTTCTTGGTCATAAATCAATTGTAGTAAAGTCAGTCTATTGCCTGGCAATTTCTCTTTTGAAAATGTGGATCGATCTTGAGAGTCCAGCACGTCGTTGCTACCATTCCAGATCAAGGTCATATAAATCCGATGCTTCATCTTGTGCAAAGCTCTTGCTTTCTTTTTTGAACTTACTCTAACTGTTGCAAATACAAAGCCCTGTTCTTCTACGGTTGTCCTGTTTCTTGATATAATGGAAGTACCATTGCTTGCTTGCACCTCTTATCAAATGCACAAAAAAGGTCACCTGCTACACACCTCTGTGCATGAAATGGCTCTGCACAAGAGTAGGGCCAGAAAGCTAAAATTTAAACTTGGTAAAGAATAGAAGCAGCGTCCTGCAAGGGGGGAGAGGGAACGCCGCATGCGTCTGCACATGCGGCGTTCCCACATAAAAATCAAGACCTTCCCTTTTTAATAAAGAAGATTGGATCAAAACTTTTAGTCCAAATGCCAGATAAGGTTCTCTAGCTCATGTTTTCAAGCACTTAAAGGTCTAAAAATACCAAGCATACACACAAATGTATCACCTAGGAACCATTTTGAAGGTTCGGAAGATTATGGAGATGGCCATCTAAACCGTGTGCATGACTATGTGAGTCAAAAGAGCTTTGTTTATTAGCAAATTCTTATATGTATATGTTGATCCATAGATAATGTGCTCGTGAGATGGTTAATATCCATGTTTATGTGAATGCTTTGTACGCCTTTCTTTGTACCCACTCTTTATAGAAGAAATATTTAAACACAACTCCAACATAGGCCATACATTACTGTTAAAGCCTAGCTATGACTTTGACATCTACATACCAATCCCAATATAATGTAATGTTGCCAGAGCCCCGCAATACTAGGCAACCGCCTTCATTTTCCATTTCCTATTTCTCTCTTCCTTCCACCTCAAGTATAGGTAGCTGTTATAAGTTTGTCTACAAATTCATGGTTCCTGCATAGAACCGTACTTATGCCCCGCAATGCTGGGCACCCGTTACTAGTTCTTATTATTTCAATAAATTTCAAAAAAGCCTCTAACATAAGAGCAGAACCTGCAATGGATTTTTACAAATATCTTTAACTGGCCAGCAAAACAAAGCTCTGAGAAATCGAACATTCAGACCATGCAGCCAATACCAGGAGCTTGTCAAAAAACTGGGAAAAAAAAAGACAACAAAATTGAACAACAAAATTGAACAGCCAGATAAACTACCAGATAAGAATCAGAACATTTGCACAGAAGGGTCTTTTGAAACTGAACGATGTAGCCAGGGACTTCAATGCAGGCGCGTGCCCCCTAAGTGTGTGAAAGCCGCATCCGTTCCTGTGCAGGAAAAAACATGCAATCTTATCCACGTATCAACCAAAAATCATTCATACCATTGCCAAAGAAACCCTAAAAATCACCTTGAAATAGAAATTCTACATCAAAAATGAATAAATAGCTCAAACTGATCCCAAAATATGATTCTGAATACAATACAATACAAGAATCATATTCCCAATTATTACAAGAATACCCACCCGCAATACGAAACAAATTGATGCAAGCTTATGGATACCAGTTGTTGTTCCTAGAAAATAGAAAGCGAAAACTACCAAAATGACCTTACAAGTTTGTGAAATTTTTAAAATGCCCTCAATTGAAAGGCTTTTTAGTAAATGTGGTAACAGTTTCTCATCAAATCAAAAGGCTACCTTCATAAACATTGTAGATTAGAATACAATTTTTCTGATGAAATTAAGTTCATCTAACTCGGAGATCGAATTCACATTATTTTGAGTTGTTTGAATTTCTTAGATTCAAAACAATATTACTTGCGTATTCTAACTCTAATATAAATGATTTTACCACCATTGGAAAGGTTTATCTCATCTCTAAATTTTGTGAAGGGTACTTTTCTCTTTAATCCTAGTAGTAATGATTGTACTAGCCCATTGTATGGGTCCCATGACCTATTGGTCTTCGTGGACGTTAAAAAAAAAACTATTCTATTCTATTCTATTCTTTGAGGTTTGGGCAGTCATTGAAACCTTATTGCCATTTAACAGAACATTGCATTTTTAGGGGCATTTTGGTAATGTTAGAAATTTTTAGGGGAAACAAGATTTGAAAATAACCATTGATTTCATGTATCTGAACAAATTCTTTACCAACAAAGATCATGGATAAAAGACAGTATCTAAAACAACTTCTTTACCAACAAAGATCATGGATAGAAGAGAATACAGAAATGGTTGAATGCTAATGCTATGTTGATGTTTTGGCCACCCTTGGTTCATATAGACATTGCCTTTGTTCATGTACCTTTTGTCTTTAGCCGTTATAAGCCGTTATAAGTATTATATATGTAAATCATTGATGAAGCAATACACCTTTTTTTGTTGTTGGGTTTAGTTGTTTGTCCTCTCTCTATAAGCTACGACTTCCCTTGGACGTTAAAATACTATCTATCTGTCTATTTCTTCTTATTTCAAGCACACTTGGTCCAATATGTAGCACAATAATAAGGGGTCTCAAGGGGATTTAATATGGATATACAAATGACCATTCTTGCGTTGAGTAGAAAAGAATATTCACATTAGCTCGCTAGTTGTATTGATC
The DNA here is from genome assembly GCA_021234155.1 of Isoetes taiwanensis. Taxonomy (NCBI): domain Eukaryota; kingdom Viridiplantae; phylum Streptophyta; class Lycopodiopsida; order Isoetales; family Isoetaceae; genus Isoetes; species Isoetes taiwanensis. Next base: position 32,140 of record JAJEKV010000100.1, on the reverse strand, counting down.
AAAGCATTCTAATTAGGACATTGAACTATTTTGGTAGAGGTTTAAGTCCCCGTTAGAACATGTAGCACACTTGGGAAAGAATTTGATACATGCTGATTAAAAATTGAAGGCCACTATGTGTCTTAAAGTTTCTTCTAGCACATAGATTTCGTGGAGTCTATGTTTTAGACTCTCAGACCATGGGAATACAAATTGTGTGATTTTTATTAGGGTTTTTATTATTAACCGCAATAGGAGACTGCATAAGGGATGTAGAAAACGATAAAGAGAACTCTATTTTTAAAGTGGAGCAACATGCACATGTATTTCATTTTTGTATATGCATTTGGGTAAAATACATAGAAGGATATCTAATCTATTTCAGAATAATATCATTTTTTGCTTTGATTGGGTATAGATTGAACATGGCTCACAAGGAGTTGTTACAATTTTGTCTACTTTAATTATGAATGACAGGGAGTACAGAGGTTGGTGACATATTCCCTGTTATTATTCTAGGTAGCTAGCTATAATTTGTTGTGCTCATGTACGTGTAACTCTTTAATGGTTTAGGAAAGCTGGACAAAGGAGCAGAGTTTAAGGAATAGATAAAGATAAAGATAAAGATAAAGATAAGTTTTTATCGTCCACGAGAACCCTATCGGGTTATGGGACCCAAACAAAGAAAGAAAAGAGGGCGTGAGCCCCCTACAGAACAAAAAGGCATAAGCCTAAACAAAGCACAACATGGAGACAAAGCCCCATAATAAAAAAGCTATTTGTTCTATGGTACTGCTGAGAGACCCTAGACATAGCCTGTCCACGGATTAGACGGCCAATGGTCTAGGATAATTGCTGCTCCTCCTCGGTATACCGCCCATTTCTTGTGTTGACGGGCTTACCTAACCTTGCACAACTCATTCCGGCGATTGCATAGCTGTATGGGAGAGAGATCTTCCTGTAAAGAAAAAGTAGTGCCCCTCAAATGATTTCCGTGCTGAAGAACACTTAGACGACTCAACACATCCCGAAAGCGGATTAGAAGGTGTCGAGGTCGATCAGGACGCGCAGCCCCCACCCTAGCTGCAGACACAAGTCCAAGAGCTGGGACATGCATAACCTCACAGAAGAACTGCTTAGCGACCTCCAAATCTGTCTGACCCTCGGTGTCTGTCTCCTCTACCCCTATAATACGTAAATTCAAAGCTCGGTCTCGTGCGTCTGTGGCTGGATCTGCAACCAAATGGCGTGGCCCCTCTTCCTGCTGTGTATCCGTCCCCTCATATATCTCGGTCTGTACCGCAGTGTGAACATGCAGGGGCTGAATAGAATAGAAACAGCATAACCTACAGTTTGCCTAGGTGCAAGTATGTATGGCTACCTAATTAAGTTTATTATTATTCAAGAAGGTACAGAACATGCTAGAGAGAACTACAAAGAAGTTATTAGCTTTACTTTCTCAGTCTTGGGCTCTGATTCACATAAAAGAATATTCCCTTTGAAGCTATTGCAGACTAACCCTTATGTGGAGCTGGACGGCATCATGGATTTCTATTTTAGTTTCTGCCATGGATTTGGCAAGCTAGCTAGTGCTATTTGGAACAGAGAAGGAGGGCTAGACAAGTCAAGGGTACCTAGATATTAGTGCAATGGCAAATGCTATAGAATTTGATAGATGTTTTTGCTAGAACTTAGAGAAATTGGAACTTACAGCCATCTAGCAAGCATGTGGTTTTCAGTCTGCGATTGTTCCAAGCTTTACAATGTTGAAATAATGATGTTGTATTGTTATAGAATTTCTCATAGCTTAGCGTTGACATAGTTGAAGCAGTTAGAAACATGCTTTGTGAAGAGTGGTAATAGTCTTTATATTGGATCCATAGATCTCTTGCTGCATAAGTCACCCGTACCTTGCTATACATTTTTTTTTTTTTTTTTTTTAAGCATTTTTACCTTGATAGTCAGTAAGGATCCTGGGATCTTTTTTGACAGTAAATAACTTGATTTTGATACGAATTGTATGATTTTTGCCTCAATAGGCAATAATAGTCTAGTTATAGACTACCTAACAGTGCAGAAGTGCACAAATCAAGAAATGTTAACTCCACACTAGAGCACAAGGGGATAAATGATATCTTCAATATTGTTTACAAGGGGCTCTACTTGACTATTATGTTCTCATTTGATAAGGATAAGGCATATAGAAGTTTTATTGAATTTTATGCATGCATGTGGCTTAAAAACATGCTAGGTTAGGGCAAAAAGATTTTTTCCTTGACCTGGGCGCCAGGCGGCCGCTGTTGCCGATGGCAATCTAGAATGGTAAATGCTAAAAATACATTTCGGATCTGTCTGCTGCAGCTGAAAAATGAATTGAAGTTTTGGACCATGCAAAAACAGAGCTTTTTGATCTGTTAGTTGCCGATTTGGCTGCCTACTCATTGATGATAAGAGGTTGTTGCTCGGAGCAGTGCACAGGTGGCCAGAATATAACATTTGCTGCAAATGGTGAAGTGCAGTAGAATTTATTGTGAAATATTCACTTCATGCAGTCGTCTCCAGCCCTATAGGGCCCGGCTAAGATGGGTTTTACATAAAATGGCTCGGACAAGCTCAAACGCAGAGCTATGTCAGCACAAAACGGTAAGCATTTGTTTGCACAAGCATAAATTTAGAGAAATACAGGGATTTGCAGCAGTATGTATCGTGATTTTGTTAGCCAGTGGTGCCTCTTAGAGACTCGATGTAACTGGCATAGATGATTCTGCCCTAAACTGCAGTTGCGGGCATATGCTTTCAACGCTAGAAGGCTGGATGGATTTGATTTTTGGATAATGCTTTCAATCCTAGAAGCCTATACGGATTTGGGTTGGAAGATACAAGATATTGGAGCTACAAGATAAATGCTAATGCATTTGGAGCCTCCAACAATCAGGTTTTTATTGTGGAAATGATGCTATATTTGATCATGTTTCAATAGATAGTTCTGAAATTTTATCCTGAGAGAGCTTAGTTCAGGATTATTTACACTGTGCTTTTCAACTTTGAATCAATATGATATAATGTTCAATGTTTGTATCTTTTCAAGCTTATATAATATGCCCTATGCCATTAAAGGATGCTTGGTAAGCAAACGGTGTACTTAGTTCTCTATATTAAAACTGGTGCTTCCATTCTCAGGCTTCTATAGCATCATTTGGTGCATGCTTTGCTATGAAACTGCTTATACTATGAAATTGTTGCACCTTGTTTGCAAATGAAATTGCATAAATATAAAGGTTTAACGAGCGTGTTGCATCTCTTACTGCGACTTTTAGATTTGAGAAAGATCTCAAGTTATAATTCCATCTCTCTTTTGTTAAAGCTAACTCAGGGCAAAAGGATACAATTGGGGATCAGTGATAAACTGAGAGACCCAATGTACCTTTTGGCCCTTGCATCGTTACCGGGATTACTGCTAACGTTTGCATGATTGGCTGCAGGTACGGGTTCTCTCCTCCAATTGTGTTTATTTTGCTGTTAGAGTTGGCTTTAGCGTGAAGGATGTGGAATTTTCGAAAACGACATGGACAAGGCCACTTGGAGTTTGGAGCTACCTATTCATTGGAATATGGGCTGCAACAGGGATGGTCTACATAATCAGAGTGATTCAAGTAACACAATTATTTTAGATAACTGATACATTGATACATGTGGTATGGTCCTCTTGACTCAATTTATATATGTTTGGATAGCTTAACAGTTGATAAGCTAAAGTCAAGTTTTGGGTATAAATTCCAAATAATTGTACATCGACTTCATAGTATATGAAATTGCACAGAATTCATATTGAGACTGTAGCAGATGATTTCTTATTTCTTATGGTTTTAATGAATAAATAATGGTCTTCAAATTACCTAGGCTTTGGGAGAAGAGGTACTAGTCTAGACTGGCTTGCTCAGTTTAGATATTAGAATGTTAATACTGCCAAGGGATTGACCAAGGCAGATGCTGGTCTAGCGTTTGCTAGTTCAGGCCGGATTTTTTTTTTTTTTTTTTTTTTTTTATACTGCAATAGTATAAGTAATAAAGTAGCATTAAAGGGCTAAGACCATTTACCATGACCACTTTCAATTAACAAAATGAAATACTTAAATTAATGTGTGATAACCATATGGGTTAGATAAAAATTAAAAAAGCTAGAAACATTATGTGACACTTACCATTTTATCGTATGGATAACTGATAAAAAATAAAAAATAAAAAAGAAGGCAAGAGAAGAATGTCGAAACTGGCAGGTAGGGTTCCGGCCATAGCATGATGCAGCAAACGGCCTCCTATGGGCGACAGACTGGCTCGTGGATAACCTGGCACAAAAAGATGGAGCTGGATTTTAGCAAAAAGGAATTACAGAAATGCAACCTATTGCTGAGTGCAGTGAGATATAGGACCTCCAGTCTGAAGGGCATGCACATACGGTATTAGGGACAGGGATATGCCACGAACTATTTAACAATGCATTCAGAAAGACAAGGAGCAGTTTGCTCAGCCCCATGGTACGCTGTTACTCCCAGTCCCATCTGTTTTAAGCTTGCTTATGGGAAGGAAGAAGGGCGACCTCAATATGGCCACTAGAAGGAAGATTGAGGCAGAGAAGATGGACAATACCAAGAGGAAAAAATTATTTGATTTCCATAAGGCCACCATAGGGCCTGCTATAAGTGCTTGTAACAGCAATCTTGGTAAGGAAATGAGTGCTGACAAAGAGATAACAATGGAGAGATCTAAGGGTATGAATGAAGCAGTAGCAATGGGAACAAGCACAAAGATGAAGGAAATAGCAGGCAAGCAGCATGAACTTATGAATATGGAGGACACATCCAGCAAAGGAAAAGCTCAACAATCGAATCAGGCAGCTCTGCCTCCAAGCAATCAGGTTTTTTAGATTAAAGTTCCTACATATGTAGCTAAAGATCTAAAATTCCCAATTAAGAGCAATAGCTAGTATGATGAATCTGAAAAAGAAACTGGTAATTATATTTGAAAAATTAGAGGATGCTTATGTTGGTAAGGTATAGTAGGAAATAGAATAAGTAGGCAGATCCAGGTCTTAAAAATTAGAGGCAGATCAGATCTAGATCTTAAAAAAGTAGAGGCAGATCTAATTAGGATTATGGTAAGCCTGCTAGTTGAATATGATTTTCGTGCAACTATGCACACATGCAGGGAAGAATGATGTCTGAGCTATCACCCTGATCTTAATGCTTTAGCAGACTGGGAATTCAGTCCTGACATGTCATAATTATTAAATGCATCATGCAAAAGTGAAGGGGATAACCCAAGAAACTTACTGCTTACCTGCTAGTGACTTGAACTATTTACCCTCCTTGGCTAACTGTTTCTTGGTTTCACTGCAGGTAACCAAGTTTCTTGCTCTATTGCTATGATGTTCTTTTGGATAAAAAGATAGCAGCACGAGCTTTAAGAAGAATATTACTGCAACTATGAAGTAAGATCTGTCTAATTGTTGTAAACTGAGAATTGTAAGCTGACTATTTATTTCACCAGCATATAAACTAGTCGGTTGTATTTGACATTATATTGAAATCCAAGAATGTGATATTGTTTACCATGACTATGAATAATAATTTTTCAAATGTCACATTATCATGGCTTAGAGAAAAGTTCACATGTATTTTTTCTAAGGCTGCAAATTGTACTCCAAAGTACTTGAAAAAGTACTAAGAGTAAAAAGGTCTATTAGACTAGGAAAGGTTTTTTAGCATATAACTCAGTTTTCTGGTTTTACCAGAAACCATGATAATGTTGACAATTTATCAGGTGCTTTCAATTATACTAACTTTACACATTGAACTTTGCTAGGAAAAAGAAAAAGAAAAAGTGGACACAAAGGATGTGTATCTGGAGGAAAATGACTGGATCAAAGACTTGTTACCATTTAAGTACAAAGAAAATGGGATTGAACAACCCAACACTGCAGTGCAGATTCTACTCGAGTGCATAAGGAATAAAGACATCCATTATTATATTATTTCCAAAGAGAAGAATATGGCTGACAGAAATAGATCCCCGGTTTATTGCCTCGGATTTAATGGATGGTTCAAAACATTTGGGTTGATGAAGAAAGTCAACTTTGAATTTGCAAAGTGCAAGCAGATCATTGACACCATTTATAATGATATTTCCAGCATCCTCTACAGTAGAACATGCTGTGAGGACGATTTAGCAAGAAAATTTGTGGTAGGCCTATCCATTCTTGAAAAGGTGAATGACATTAATCGTACATTTGATACGGAGGATGCCAACAAGATTATGCCTCCAGTTTATGAACTTGATGACCTTAATGAATGCTTATTCTCAGATCAAGATCTTTCTGATATTGACTTGCAGATCATAAAAAAATGATGAAGATGACTTAATAATGATCAGGCAGGTACATATGATGACCTAATCTCACGCTTGGAAATTCTTCCTGCTTCCCTATCATAATGGAACAATTAGTGGAATGCCTGGGAGCAGCATATGATCATGCGACCTGAAAAAGCCAAAATTTTGGTGCATTGGCCCCAATTAATCTTGATACCTGGATAGCACTGGCTGGTATCACTAAGGATGAGATAAGAGCAGCTAAACTTGCTGCTACAAAACTGGAAAAAACATTCAAGAACACTGAGCTACAGCTGCCATTTGATATGGCTTTCTTTGATCAGGTCTGCATAAAAATGAATGGGATCCAGATGGGACAGAAAGGCCACGTGGCCTATCCCAATGAGACCAGAGATGACTATTATCTCAAAAGAGTTTTCCGTACACACTGCCCATACTTTACATGTAATTGTGTGAAGAACAAGAATTCTCAATGCAATTGCACCATTGTCTACTTTGACCAAGCAATCTGGTTCTTACTTAACCAGGCAGAAATAATATTTCAAGGCATAACTGCCATGATGAAAATGGTATCAATCACAAAATTGCTCAACAAGACACTCAGACCTGCTGTGATAGCATTCATTTCTTATTTGGATGTAAGGAAAGTCATGATTGATATGACTTTGGCCATGGCAACAAATCCTAATGGTAATCTTAAAGCTCCATATGGTAACTGCAGAATGGCAGATATTGCTGAAAAAAGTCTGAAAAGCATAAGTTTTCTGCAATCACAAGGTAGCAATAATTATAGAGCTACCGGAAAGAAGAATGCAAGTTTCAGGAAAGTCCAAATGACCAAAGCGCCTAGGACAAATCCTAGGATGCCACCAAGAGTTACTTTTGACCATAATATGGCTGTTAATACAGCAATGGAAACAGATGCAATAGCTAACACTCAAAACATTTCTGTTACACGGGAGGAGAATAAAGTCATCTCTCTAGTGGAAAGTACACCTGATAACATTGAATCCGTGGAGGAATCTCAGCTGAATAGTTGAAATTGCTGAGTGTTTTTGCATAGAAAAGGGTTATGCCTTTGACATTTCTATGTTCCTCTTGTTTACTTCTTGATGGAGCCTTTTGAAAATACATAAACAATATGATGTTTTGACTTTTAAAGCATGCAGTCATAAATATTTCTGTTACTGAAGCTGAAATATGTCTGTAGGTTAACACTGGGATTTCAAGAATCATATCCAAGGATATCAACCAAATCAAACATCTTGTCAAGGATATGGATAAAAAAGATGAAAGGATTATACACTTCACGTTTCTATCAAAAAAAAAGCCTTGACAAATTCAAAATTACGAACATCTTCGAAATTGTATTATTCGAGACTCTACAAGAAAAGGGAATGGAACTACTGGAAAAAACCACATTTGGGTGGAGGTATGTATAAGCCATATAAAATATTTGCTGAAGCAAGGAATAACAGGTGCCCATGCACAAATCCCAATTTGTCCACCTACATTGATCCAAAAATCAGACATGTTAGAACTACAGACCTTTCTATTGTCCATAACATTAAGCTGAGGAGAGCCTTTGAAAAAGGTATGAACCAGCTAGATTATGCCTCAGTTTATCACCACTCTTCTCCTTTCTTGTGGGTTCCTTTACCCCTCAAGACTTGCCCTTGGTCGCCATCGTGGCATGCTCCTGACGCAGTTCGCTGGAGGCGAAATGCCGCTCACCTTTGAGGATTGGTATTGGGGTGGTCAGCTAGCCGCGGGAGTTCTTTCGAAGACGCTTTTGCCCGAGGGGCGATGGACGGCTATCACGGGAGCACGTGGCGGGGGTATTCCGCTACACATACCTATAGTCCCTCGGGATGATGTGGTGGTGCGAGGTTTGAAAGGTTCATCCGGATGTTGTGTCTTCTTGCTTTGTGCGGTCTTCTTACGGTGCTAGCTATTCATGACACACCGCCCCTTGTGCAAGTGGTCTCTGCAGCTTCCTGTTCTCGATGGCGCCGGTTTGGGCGTGGACATGGAGCTCACTTCCCCACCGGGTTAGGGTGCTTCGTGGCGGTGGTGCACCGCGTATCGTGGTGAATGCCCTTGTGAGTCGGTTTAGGCCGGGTGTGAGCCCTCTCTGCCCTTGTTGTGGCCTTCATCGTGAGACTGTGGAGCATTGTCTGGTTTTATGCCCTCACTTGCAGGCTGCCTGGGCTTGGGTTAGGGCTCGTTTCGTGAGATTGACTAGCCGCCAGCTTTCGCTTCATGTGTATCCCGGTGCTTGGCGCTCTTGCGGCAGCAAGCCTGCATCCGTCGTGGACTTGGTTGGTGTGGCTGATTTGGAAGCGGGCGGTTGTGGATCTTTCAGAGGATTCAGCAGCCTGCAGCCTCTCTGATTCCTCGACTCAGGTACAAGCTATTTCAAAGCTTTCTGGTATTCCCGGGAGTAGTAGAGCGGAAGTTTGCCATTTGGCGGGACTTCTTGGGTGTTGTAGATGGTGATGGTCGGTTTGTACAGCAGTAGAGTTGCAGTTTTTCTGTGAGTTTGTTGTGGAGTGTCGAGGTATCGCTGTCTCTTTGGGGCAGTTCTCCTTCCTCCTCACTTGCTTTGTAACATTATCATTCTTTTAATATATTGATGACACAGTTCTTCAAAAAAAAAAAAAAAGGTATGAACCACATTCCAGATTGCAGTTTCAGCGTACAGATGTTCATGTCTGACTTTGAGGATTTGTGCAAGCAAAACTTCATGCTACATAAATATGATCTTATTGACATTCATGAAGGGGACATTCAGCAAATCAATGACATGCTATTACAATATGCACATATGGAAATTGTAGAATTCAGGAAAACCCTGCCAAGAAAGAGGTTTCTATGGAATGACCCAATGGTCAAGAGAAATGTGCAATGGTTGACTGACAACTTCTATATTTCTGGGCTAGATAAGGCAAGCAATAACCCAGTGTTTATTTGCCAAAAACACATCTTTCGGATGGCTCAAGAAAGACTAAATAGTCCCGATTTTGAAAATACAGAACTGTCTCTGACAATGATTAAGGAGAAATGCACAAAGGATATTACAGACTTCTGGTCTAGTGAAATGGATGGACACAATAAACTCCCATACCTTATGGCAAGCTACAAAGCACATAAGACTGAGTATCGATGGTTGACTAATGCACATCAATGTATGTTTTCAAAGCTGGCCAAATGGATTACTGCAGTCCTTAACAATTTTCTGGAAGTATGGCCAAATGTCTGCCATAGACATACAGCTAGAGTAAGGATGTTCAGGAAAATCAAGATCAATGCATCATGGATAATTGAGTCTATATATGACATGGTACTCAACTTACCTTCCAAAATACATAATGTATTTGCTGTTGATATTACCAGGTGTTATGAAACGATCCCACTTGAAGGAGATGATGGTATCATTGAAATACTTAATGAAATTACTGACTTGATATGGGAATACATGATAGTGGAGAAACACCTCTTCGTGATGATATACAGGATAAAAGAGGAAAAATTCATAGTGAAATGGGATAAGAGCTTGAAGAAAAATATAGATAAAACATGCTGGAAAGCTATTGACAAGAGCTATTTCAAAATGATGAATGAATGGCTACTCTCCAATTGTTTTCTGCAGTTGGGTTCACAAATTTGGAGACAAAAGAAAGGCATCCCAATGGGATTCGCGTGCAGCCCAGCCTGGTGCAATTTGTACCTAGCCTGGCAGATCTCTGTCCCTGCTTGTATATGAGGTTGCTAATTGTAGCATTTTAGATCTTAAGGTCTTTAATATTAAAAATCTGGAATAGTCCCCATAAAGGTCTTGAACAGGTCTAAGGTTTTTTTTATCTTTACTCCAACTTATTGGTTTTACCAATAACAGTGGTTCTGGTCTGAAAACAGATGTTGATTTTAAACTCATTGCTTGCATACTGATATGTTACAGGATAGCACTATATTTACTCAGGATTTAGCAAATGAGGCAAACAATCAATAGATCAAAGAGCTTAAGGCTCTCAACTATGGGGAAAGTAATACTCAAAGCCCGAATTATGCTGTGCAAACAATACTGGCCTGCATTCGGAGTAAGGAAATTCATAAATTCATAATACTGAAGGAAATGAGCATAAGTGATAAAGGAAAATCCCCTATTGCATTTCTTGGATTTAGTGGGTGGTTCAAAGTATTTGAACAAATGAAGAAGGCTAATTTCGAGTTTAGCAAATGTAAAGAAATTTTGATTAACACATACAGCAACATACAATCAGTCCTCTACAACAAGACTTGTGAAGAAGATACAAGGGCACGAGAGTTCATGGTAGGGCTTATGGCTCTTGAGGAGGCAAACAAAATTGTTCCACGCTCGTTTGGCAATATTGATGATGCTGAAAACAAAAAAGAGGTACAACAGTGTCTATTTTCAGAAAATGATCTTACTGCTGATGATTTTCAGAATATTGGGAATGTTAATAATACCATAGTTGAAGACATTGCATATAATGAAGGGTTTAAATACTCTGAGGAGAATGTACCCAATCTGACGCTTGCTAATTCTACATGTTTTCCTAATATCATAGAACAGACTGTGGAATGTTATGGGGCACTATATGATAATGCCATATGGAAGAGCCAAAATTTTGGAGCTCTTGCGCCAATGGACATGGATACATGGATCTCACTTGCTGGAATTACTAAGGAAGAGCTCAGGCAAGCCAATAGTGCTGCGCACAACCTAGAGAAGTATTTCAATAAGCTTGAACATGATATTCCATTTGGTATGGACTTTTTTGGTATGCCATGTGGCAGGAATCTTGGGACTCAGATAAGCCAGAAAGGCCACATGGCCTTCCCTAATGAAGAACGTGATGATTTCTACTTGAAATGCTTTTGGAGGTCCTATTGCCCTTACTTTAAATGTAAGTGTGATAAGAACAAATTTGCCAAAAAGAAAGATGATGTTTGCAAGAGTGGTATAATTTGGTTCGATCAGGGTATTTGGTATCTGATGAACCATTTGGAAGACATTTTTCCCAATACTACAGCCATGATGAAAATGGACTCTATTACTAAGTTTCTAGGGAAATGTTTTACCTCCTGGAACGTCATCCCAGGACCTTCTGGCAAAGGGTTCTTAGAAAGCCAAGATCTGACCCACGAGGGAATATCACTCCCCGGCGAGTGGAGACAATACTTGCAATGATTATCGACCCTCGGGGTGCACATGCAAAGATTACCCTTGCAAAGAAGGCCCGCTATCTTTGAAATCATATATTCGGGCGTGGAACAAGGCTTGCGGCCTTGCCAATGGGAAAGCCCCGGACTTGATGGTATGCGGCACTGCTTAAGTGGGCGTGGCCGGCCATAATACCAAGTCTTGACCGCCTTGTTCAACAAGGCATTACAGAAGGTTTCACGCAAGTGGACCAATAGCGAGTTGTTCCCATATATAAAGGCGGGTGACCCACCTAATCCCCTCAATTATCGAACAATCATGGTCATTCGGTGTTTGCAAAATTGCTTGCCGGGATTCTCGAAAAGAAATGACGGGTCGGGCAGAGGCGGCGCAGAGGTGCGGGCCCTCACCCAGGCAGGATTCAGACCCCGGTGTGACGTATGCATCCATGGGCCTTGAATTAGGGTAACGAAGCCAGGTTTGAAAAGACTGCCAGAAGATAAATCGACACTTTGAGCTTAGCAATCATGGCATAGCATGCGCCGGCCCTCCTTGCCAGCTACAATCGAGCCCAAAGAGGATACCGACAAAAAAATAAGGAACCTAAAATCATACGAATAAGGGAAAATTAGACCCTAAACAAACTTCTTTCGATTTTTGGATGGCCAATTTTTACCAGATGCCAAAACCATTAAAACCTTAAGAAATCCACCTTTAAAGAAAATCTAGAACTTTTCCACCAAACTGAAAAAAACCAAATTTAAAAATTAGATAGAACAAGGTTTCCTGAATCCGGCAACAATGGGGTCTATCTGTCGAGCATCTTATTTAACAACCATGGTCATGTTCGAACCAGCATGAAATAAAAAAAACTGTGTACTTTTTCCCTTGATGTGGCTTTAACATGACACTCGCGAAAAAATTCGTTAGGTCCACGAAAACCCTTGTATTTTTTTTGGTTCAAACATGACCGTGGTTGATAAATAAGACAGATCGTCTGCGTGTGGGTAAGGATGTTTGGTGCAGGCATGTCGTTGCTTCTGATATGCGACGTGGATCATAGGGGAGGGCCATGGTGAGGCAGACAGCCTCTACCTCTGTTTTCGTCTCAGTTTTCTGTTTTATGCCGATATTGAAACGCAGATGAGGCAGGAATGCGCTTGGCGCTTCTGCTTGAAACTTTTGGGTTGTAAATATCTATGAGAATAATGTGATCCATATGTGGAACTATTGGTTAATAAGTAACGTTGTGAAATGACTTAAAGAGTTCATAAGGTTGCGTCCTGTTAATCGCATTCAATCATTTCTAGAAAAAAAAACGTCTGAGTTGAAGAACCCTATACGCTTATGAACCACAACTTGAGGATCATTGGCATTTCTGTTTCACGTTATAAAACAAACAGACGTGCCTTGCAAGCATGAGAATTATAAAATAAGGCTTGATGAAGGTAAAAACCTTCTGTTAGGCAAAATTTCGTACGTACATCCATCCACCTTTCAAAATTTAGCAAATACTTAACAAGTGGAGCTCCACATGCTGCAAGCAAATGAGGTGCACATTATCAGACATACATGAGAAAATGCCAATATCATTTAAGAAGGTACCTCCAGTGCTAGCATGTCATCCACTAGCTTAACAGGCTCTGCATCGCCGGTGATTGCAAAAGTTGTCAAACAAGAGTTGGGACAATGCAATGAAGATCCAGGCCCTATTTTACATACCAAAACAACTGATTGCTGCTTCGATTAATTCTCTGGGAAAGCCCATGCTCTCGCAGAATTCAATATTCTTAAATTTCTTTAATGGTCGGGAAGACGAAGATAGGATATCCTAAAAAACAAAATATTTGAGATGAGACATTAGGAGCCCTCATCAGTTTAGAAAACCATAATACGAGATCATCATCTTTTCTCTTCTTGTTGTTAATAACCTCATTTTGTGAGTAAGTTGACTGTTTCCATGTAAATCCTTATTGGCATTGCCCAATGCCTAATATATCCTTGTGCATTTTATAGTGAGTGTCAACTCATCAATGTAGTGTACAAAGATAGTCAGTTCTTCAGACGAAAGTGAGCCACCAGTGTTCTTTTCTAGCTGGGAAAAAATATTCCAGAAGTTATAAGAAAGCAATCAAACTTCCACAAAAATCCATGTGATGTGAGTATCTCCAATGCAAATATGCCATCCAGTATCTCGCCAGGCTCTGAATCCCATCATATACAAGAGATATAAGATGACATTTTACCGACCTAGCTGCATTAGCTTAACTGACTCATTTACTAAAACGTTTGATAGCTTCTTCAATCAGCTCCTGGGGAAAGCCCATCATCAGCAGACAAGGTTCCACATTTAGTCAATGGTTGAGAGCTTGAAGCCGGGATGTCCTGGGCCTGAAAAAAATTGTTCAAGACCAAAACCTTTGTCGCCATTGATGAAAAAAGCATTGTAAAGCGAGCTTGAATACCAGAGTGTGTGTCAATGTGTTTGCACTTTGAAGCTGTTTTTCAGTTTCATCCGGCTGATCCATCAGAATCTCTTGTTGAGCTTGGCCCATGCCATGTTCATGCAGGGCCTATAGCAGAAAAAACGTACTAGTTTCAATAGTCCCAGATTCTAAAACATGTAAGAGATTTGCAGCGCCACCTGTATGCGATCCACAAGTGTATGTATAACAGACCAAAATCAAGTATTGTTCTTCGAACAATGGTAGCATCAAAGCCCATTGACTCGAGATGAGCTTGCATATTTGATGTGGTCACTTCGGCCTAGCAAATCAATTGTTTAATCTTTTTAACATACCCTAACAGAAACTTGCATATTTGATGTTTAATGCGGTCACTTCGGCCTAGCTTAACATAAACAACACACATCAATTGTTTATTCGTTTAAACATACCCTAACATTCAAACAACACACAACAAACAGATAAAGAGTTGCAAGCTTGCACATAGCTTAGAGTTTTAATCATACAAAAAGTGAAAATGCATGTTAAGAGTTTTCATATAAATATTTTAACAAATATGATGCAAGGAGCTTGAGGTAAAGAAAAGTGCCTGTTCTTCAAATATTCAGTCGTCAAAACCATCATCTTCTTCATCCTCTTCAAAAACAACTTCATAATGGTCAGGCATTGGGCCAATCATTTAACTTGGGACTTCTGTCATAGCCAGCTTTAAGCAAAAGAAGGGAACGCCGGACGCAGGGCAAAGGCGCAGAGAAACAGAACAGCCATATTTTTGTTTATAAAATGAAAAAACATCTCATCAAGTCGATGTAGTATAGTGGTAAGTATTCCCGCCTGTCACGCGGGTGACCCGGGTTCGATCCCCGGCATCGGCGCTTTTACTCTATTTTGGTTTTGGTTTTGCAATTTTTGGTTTTGGTTTTCCAATTTCATGATCTGTTTTGGTTTTGCAAGTTTTGGTTTTGCAATTTCATGATCTGTTTTGGTTTTGCGATTTCATGATGCCTGTTCGCTTGAGCGTTTTTTGGTTTTGCAATTTCATGATGCCTGTTCGCTTGAGCGTTTTTATGTTTTATGTCTCAGCAGTTCTAATGTTTTATGTTTCAGCAGTTCCAGGTTTTTAATCCATCTTGCGGGTTCAAGGTTGGTAGGTTTAATCCATCTTACAGGTTCAAGGTTGGTTTTCTTCTACGGTTGGTATCTGGCAGCGATATTTTGGGCTTTTTTTTTGCAACAGCATGGTCGTGGCAGGCAGGGCTAGTTTACCGGAGCTGCTATTGCAATATGATATCCGGGGCAGGAGCAGGGGCGATGGCAATATCCGGCTTCTAGGTGCAAGAGATGATGGCTCCATCCTCTTTATATTACGGTTTTAGGGTTCTTCAAGGTATGGTTCAACCCAGATTCCGACTGCAGCATGATTTCTAGGCAAAATCGCTTTCTTTGTTGAAACCCTGTCATGAAACAGAGATGATCTGAGCTTCTGAAATCTCTCTCTCATGATATGATAAATTGGTTATCGGATTTCAAATTTTTGGTGTTAGAAACTGTACAGAAATATGATAAAAGCAAAATGATTGATGTCTGGGAGACCGTTTGGGCCGTTTTGCATTTTCTGTAGTTTAGACAATTGAACAGGAATAGAGGTGATAACGACTTCCTCTGTCAGCCTATTTTGCCACTTTATTTGCTTGGTTCTTGCAGGCTTAATAATCTGAAACAGAGTATTACTGATAAAGCTATAAGCAGGATTGAGGCATTCGGTGTATTTTGTATGTGTTCTGCCTCCACCTTTTTGTTGATTCACTTTGTCTTGTTAAATTTGTTGAAGTTTACGTTCTTGCAGAGTGATAGATTCATTCTGGAACGCAGTGCAATGAACATTGAGGTTGCTAACTTCATACTGGGTCTGAATGGAGCAATTACCTTCTAAGGTATAATTTTTTTTTGTTTAGAAATGAGGGCTCATGATTGCTTTAGGGTTCAATTCCTAGACATGAATAGATTAAGGTCAGGATCTATTTCAAAGCATTTACACATCTGTGCCTTATGCAGGAAGAATACAAAAAACAGCTTGCTGGAAATTTATTGAAGAATACCAATGTTTTGCAAAAGCAGAGCTGGATTCAAGCTTTTAAGAGCAATCATCCTCCTCCTCCAGAAGGATCTCAACTAGACTTCCTTTACTTATTTTAAGAATGCCTCATTGGTTGCCCCAAAACAAAAAAGAGCATTCCGCCATATTCCTCGTCTTAGAAGAGAGGTGATCATGCCCTATCTCCGTTCCTTAACCTTCTATTCAAATACACATAGTAATTACTTTAGTATGGAACTGACTAAATGATGAGATTAAGGTCTCTGCATCAGCGCATGAAAATGCATTCAGAACTAGACTCCTAGGCAAAAGCTCTCTCTAAAATCTCCTGTTATTCATTGTGTTTTAAAATAGACGCTCTACTAGCAGGATTTTGTTGCAAATTGCCATCAATTTTGTCTGGAATTGAATCTACTTTCGATCCCTTTGCATAGGGCATATAGCGTCATAATCTCTGAATTGTTTTCATCGAGAGGCCCTTCTGCAACACTGGAAGCAAAAATGGGCTTCTTGCAGGAGTGACATGCTCATGTTAGCAAAACCATATATCAGATGCGAACATACCGTTCTCGTATCAAGTCCGATAACACATTTGGCATACATGTACCAGGTTATTATCCATAACATCACACTGCATGAACTCTCATCCCATAGTCGGTTCCTAATCCAAGATGTGCTGGATGCGTTGTATGTAACAACAATCAAGGTGGAAATAGTTAATTCTTGGTATTATAAGATCGTTGGAATAAGGAGATGATATGTCACTTGGTGGTGTCTCCTCATAAATGTTCTAAAGTTTCTGAGTCGGTTTATGTTCATGGGCAATACTACTCTCTGCAATCATCTTCCTATATATCAGAACATACATAAGGGTGCATCCCCATTAGGCCGAAAACTAGCCGGTACCTGTGACACCTTGCAAGTTACAGGCACCGGAGTAGCGTTCCCATTCAGATGGAACTCCAATTCAGATGGATTTGAAAGCTTCTGAACTCTGAAAACCAAAACTGGGTTTGTCCTATAGCAAGTTTTAGTTTGTCATTTTCCTGATTTCGTTTGTCCTCTTCTTGGTTTTTGCCAGAACTGCTAAAACATGATCGCAGGTGCAATGGGAACGATGGTCTTGGAAATCGGTAAACTGGACCTGCTTGAAATTACCGGTGCTGGGTTAATGGGGATACACCCAAGCCTGTTTCATTTTGTTTGAAGGCTAATATTTCCTTCCAATGTGAGCACGACACGTGTTTTTTTTAATAGAAAAATATTTATTTTTTCCTTCATGTTTCTTGCTTTGCAACCAATCCTGGCATCCCTGTTCCGCCAGAGGCTCCAAGCATCTCCAAGGACGGCCTCTTGGATCGTTTTTCTTAATGCTAGACAAACAATAAGCCTCAAGAGCCAGAAGCTACAGCCATGGTCATGCTGAGCATCTGGGATAACCTATGGTGAAGGACGAATGGCCGCAAGTAAGATTCTCTGAGTCGGTATTTGCTTAGTTGCAGCTTCACAGCAGCCCTAAATTTCCACCACTCTCTGCGCTCAGAATTCTGTGGCGCTGCAACATGCCTGCCCTTTTCTGCATACTCGGTATGGAGTTGTAAATTTCGCCTACATACCCTTGGATTTTTTATGGGATTTGGACTTCGTGCTATACAGAAAATTTCATTGAAGTTTGGCATCAAAACCGTAGATTTGGTACGCATGCTCTGCTGCGAAATTACTTCCCTTTCTGACTGGAATTAGCTACAAAATTTGCCTTGCAGATTGAAGGTTCTTGGAAGATGTAATGTTTGCCCATGCAATGGGATGTCATCTTCCTAGGATTTGATGATTTTGAATCTCGTATTTTAATGAAATGGTTGGACAGTGATAATTCATTCTTGCTTTTGGTCTCCCTATCTTCAAAGCGAGTTCTTAGATTCAACCCAACTGGCAATTGTTGCTTGCGAGGCTGCAGACAGGTATATCATGTAATTATCTTTTTGTATTATTGGATCTCTACTTCCAAACAGCCCGATTCTTGCTAAATCGACTGGCTAAGAACATTTTTCAAGCATCCAGGCTTTCTTTTAATTGAATGACCTGCGCCATAGATCAGGCTTTTTCGATGGCTGCTTCTGTCTGTTCCTAAATCTGCCTTTTAGTTCAATTTTGTTAGAATGATGTCTACCTTAAGTTTATGCTAAGCAGAGTAGAAAATCTGAGTATTTCTTCATGTCTATTGAAGAAGCAGAGTGAATAATGTGAGATTCCAATCTGAGAGAACAATGTAGGACTTCTTTTGCTATCATCTAGCATTCAGGTTCAGGTTCAGGTTTCACAAGGAAAAAAGTGTCTATTAGAGAGATTCCAACAGAAATTCTTATGGCCATAAGCATATACTTCTCCAGATGAAGTAAAAACACCAAGATTTTGATTGCCATTCCTTGCCATGCATCCCTTGACTTTTCCAATAGGGAGGGTCCACACAGACCAATGTCCTTACACCTTCAGAAAACAAAAAATAAAACAAAAAATATCCATTAATTTCCACCCTTAAAAGAGGATGTTCGTATTTTCAGAAGATGCAAAGTCAATATATAGTCTGCTGATAGGTACGTTCTCTACCTGTAGTTATCTTTTTCTAGTCTAGTGTTAACACACTAGGTCTAGCAACTATAGGTCTCGAGTTCGAGACCGCCCAGAATCGCACTCTGAACTGTTGGGTGTCAAAACCCACAGACGCAATGTAAAGTGGTTGGGGGCAGGGCCCAACCAAGCAATGTAGTGTGGTGTGTGGTCATGGTGGTTGGGGGCAGGGCCCAACCAAGCAATGTAGTGTGGTGTGTGGTCACATGTCCAGTTGGATGCTGCCTAGTGGCGTGACATTAAAATACTATCCATCTATCTATTATGAACAAAAGATTATACAAGTTTTAAAGATGCCTGATGTCAAGGCAGGAAGAAAATGGTTGTTTTCGATCTCAAAAAATGGTACATGTATTAAAACTGTGTTTATCAATATCATCATTACAAAAAGTGGTTGCTAGACTACTATAGGTGTATGTGGCCTCTCAAACTGTCCCTCAATTAAAATCTTAATTTTCTCTGTTGCAGTATATGAGTGGGATATTAAGCATTCAAGGGGGATCAAGACCAGAAGTGGATTGTTTCAAGAACATACGTTTTGGATGCTACATCGAAAGAAGTTTTTTCGGGTCTAATTTTTCCTTATTAGTATGATTTAAAGTTCCTTAATTTTAAGTCTGTTTCCTCTTTGGGCTCGATTGCAGCAGCGAGGAAGGCCGTCGCATGCCATACTACAATTGCTAAGCTCAAAGTGTCGATTTATCTTCTGGCGGTCTTCTCAAAACTGGCTTCGTTGCCCTAATTCAAGGCCCATGGATGCATATGATTTGGTTAGCAAAAGTATGATTTGGATCGGCCCATTGATCTGGCCGACTGCCTAGGTCACAAAAGTACCTCAGGTAATTCCTTTGTCTCAGTACTTTCATTTTTGGCGTCTTTCTGATAAATCTTAGGTACTTCTTTTTGTTTTTGCCCCTTAAGATTCTGTGCTACATAGGCTTGCCTGAGGTATTTAACCCTCGAGAGAAAGGATTAGCCATGGAATTGAAACACCACTTGGAGGGAACATCTCTCGCTATTGAAGCATCAACGAACATGAAACTATGGTAAATACAGGATCTCGGCAAACAAAACCAATTGTTTTATTTTAGCTCCATTCACTACAACATAATAGGGTGTTTTTCGTCGAGTATAGCGTCAGACGAAGTGACGCTATGCATGTTCTCAAAGGCCTGTTAAATGTCACAATAATGACGCTAAAAGTGATATACTTTGATGTCGCATGGACGTCAACTTTTGCGTCAAGAATTGCGTCTCAGGTACATAACGCAAAAATGACATAATGACTACATTTGTGGCAATTTCATAGCCTGTTTGCGTCGAGCTTATATCCAAGTTATTCATTTAATTGCGTTATATATTGTAGCATATTAGTCTCGACGCAATGACTACATTTGTGGCAATTGCATGCCATGTTTGTATCGACCACATATCTAAGGTATTCAATAATTGTGTCCTAATTTTTATCATAGTAGTCTTAACACAGTGACTACATTTGTGGCAATTGTATGGAACCTTTATGTCAAAACTTATAGCCAAGTTCGTCAACAATTGCGTCATATTTATATCATATTAATCTCGATTATGCAACTACATTGTTACACCTTTTGTTATGCAAATTATAACAAGCCTATTTTACTTTTAGAACATGATTGTAACCTTTAGTTATATAAGTATGACAAACTAATTTCCGTGAGTAACAAAATTGTTGTTGTGACATATGCACGTCAATTTTATAAGCACGTATAAGACCATTGTCAAATTTGTGTCTATTTATACCTTTAAATTGTGTCCATTTGTGACAATTCTACCTTAGATTTTTGTCATTTTTGTATCTTCATAAAAAAAAAAAAAAATTGGACAAATTTGTATTTGAGGTGCTTTTTCTTGTTTTCATGCCAAATTGGTTTCATTTCAGTCTATAGTTGCATCATGCAAAATGAACAAAGGAAGAAAAAATAAACGGAAGTAACAGCACCAGGAATGATAAAAAGATTAATCTTGATCAAATTACTTAAGACAAAATAAAGAACATTAAGTTGAAATGGAAGATCATTTTACATTTAAGGTACTTCTAACATTTGTCAAAATAAGTCCAATAGTCTTAAGTTTGAAATACTTTCTATCATGCATCCAGATTATCGTCCTTGGTAGGAGACGATCCTTTATCATTGGGCTGATTGCGTTCTTCACCTTCGCTAACCTATTAAAAAAAGAAAAGAACTTGGTCAATTCTCAAATTATGCACCGATTTGAAACAAATTATATGCCTCCTCTATATTTTTGGATTTAACACAGATTCCAAGTAAGCTGCTTAATTGGTGGATGCAAGTGAAAGCAAATTTTGACAGTCAAAGTGATCCGAAAGGAAGATAAAATGTAGGGCCAATGCCTGGTATAGATAGATTCAACATTACTTCAGCTTTCTACTCATTACAAACATCAAAACCAGTACAGCTTTTCTGCGCAAAGTTTTCCTTAAAATTCGAGATACTTTAAGATGTAAAATTCCAGCATGCCATGCCAAAATATTGGTTGGTACTTAGGGCTAGAGGAGGAACTAGGTATATCTTAATCTATGACTACAAACAGAAAAAATGAAGCAAAAATGAGGGCAACCTTCAATGGTGTGGAAATCATCGGGTAATGCAATGACAGGCATTTAGTCGCTGCCCTGAATCAGGGGCAGTTTGCGAAGTTCAAAATTTACAAAGGCAGTTTACAGTTAAATGTAAATAGAGAGGCATCTTCAAAATTTTTAATAAAATTGCTAACCTGGTCGAAATCAAGATAAATAGGTTCTTGGTTCTTCAAGTTCCCCCCATCCTCTTGCTTTATCTTCTTCTTAAACACAATCCCAGGGCTAGGTTTTTTGACGTAGTCACTTGCTTTATGCTGCAACACAAGTAAAATTATAAGCATATAATTTTTCCAGCAATCAAATGTTGATTCACGTGCAGATTATCCATTTTTCTATACCTTACATACTTCGTAACCTTTTGCAATCATTTTCTTCTTCCATACTGTATACCCACCCTCATCTTTAATTTTCCGTACAAGATCGTCAATTGGAAAGGTTCCCCAATCATTGAACTGTAACATCAAAGAAAGTGATCAATCAAAGATCTGGAAGTGGCTAGTGCCTGCATGCAACTATGAATGCTGAAAAAATTGGAAATTTGCAATCTAAAGGATTTTTTTTCCAGCTTACTGCAGTGTATAGTACAAACACTTGTAATCTTGCACATCCTTCAAACAAGGCTAATAATCCTGCGACTGTGAATGCTGAAGAAATTGGAACCATATACTGCTCTGAAACTGTAGATAGGGAACCATAATACATTTTCTAGATTGTTCAAGATTGAAACATTATGGTATCTGGAACTAAACAGCATATAAGAAAGTATAGAAGTACAAAGAAAAATGAACTCCCTGCTCTGCTATGGGCTCTGCTATTGGCAACCAACTAGGGCTCTGTTTTGGGGCCTACGAATCAAGCCCATGGGCCTTACAAACAGCTATTAGAGATTTTAGTGAAAGAAACAGCTATTAGCTTATTATTAGCTATTAGCTTACATGATTAATCGTGGAACCGATGATGCCTTTCAAGTGTTTAACTTAATTTCTATGAGGGATGCAGTTTCATGGACCACAAAGATTTCGGGATATGCTGAACATGGGCACAATAAGGAAGCCATTGAACTTTTTGCTGAACATGGGCTTTCTGGCTTGAGACCAGATAGTATCACATTTATTAGAGTCCTCTCCTCCTGTAGTTTTGCTCTAAGTTTTGAGGATTGATAACATGTAGTTTTGCTCTAAGTTTTAAGGATTGATAACATTACAGAGCTCTGATTTTGCCCGTTGTTGAGCTCTACTGAGCTAGCAGAATCTGCCATATCCCAGATGTGTCAGTTTAAGTAACATTGCTTGCAAGCGCCAAGTTGAGAACAAATGATCCAAGGTGCACCCCGAAAATATACTATAAAGATAGCAGGCTCCTTATACATCATTCTTTCTTCCTCTTTGCTGATTATCAAACTCTAAGAGTGATCTCTTGCATGATACGCACAATGGCTCCACCGGTACATTAGTGACATTAGTCTATCATCATGGTTTATGGGATCAGATCAATTCAATATCTCTTTAGACATGCAAGAATGCTAATGGAAGCAATGGAGTTCAGGTTTGTTTCTGAATTATTACCTGCTATAACTGCTTTCTCGCAATTTAAAATCTACTTTCAATTGCTCGCATCTTCATTTCCTACATGTTCAAATTAAATTTGCCTACTGCTCCAGCACACGTCAGCTAATTTGATCTCCATTGTACAAGTGGAAAAGATGAAGATACTAGACTGGAGGCAAAAGATCCTTATCCAAATCAAAATTCGAGCTCCAGGAAGAAACCTGGCAAGGTTATGAAGGTCAACATTCTTCCTTCCTTTGCTGTAAGCCATGGTGTCTAACAGCCAGAAAGTGGCTTATACCCTATGGAATTATGGAAGACAAACATTAAGTTTCTAAATTCAGAATGCTTTTCTTTTCTTAACAATGGAGTTTAGAACCTATATAGCATGCTGGATTTGCAGGTATTGAAGATAAAACAGGAGTATAGGCTCTGCTATGGCAACCAACTAGGGCTCTGTTTTGGGGCCTACGAATCAAGCCCAAGAACCTTACAAATCATGGCAGAGAGACAACAAATCCGAGTATTATTACTGAAAATCATGCTTATTACTGAAAAAAGAGGAGTACATGAAGCAAAGCCAAACATAAGAGTACATGAAGGCATTCTTAACAAAATATAGAAAAAGCATAAAACTTACAAACTTGGATCTGATGGACATATCGCCGCCAGATCCTGTGCGTTGCCTTGTCACTCTTCTTGCAGCTGCATCTCTTTGCTTTTGGTACACACGGCCGCATTGTTCCACAAACCTATTCCATACCTCTTTGCTCACCTTCAATGGACAGCAGTCCTTGCCAGCTCGCACCTTGCGCCGCAAGTTATCCCTGTATTAATCATGATTTTTAATACGTAAATAAAAAAGAAAAGCTAAGCATCGTAAAAACAATACCTGTAATGCCTCCATCTCTTGGCCAGTAGCTTGTTGAGCTCAAATTCATTCAATCCATGCCCAAAATTATCAATGATATATCTTATGGCCCTTTCGCGATGGCGAGGCTTGACTTGCCTCCAGGTTTTGTCAACCTCGTGACAATACGCCTTCATAGCGTTTGTTGCCTGCTCAATAAATTCTTTTCCAGCGTCATCTAGAAAGGGCATGCCTTTGTAATAATACACATGTTTGCAAACAGTAATATTTTGGAGTTTAACACTAGCAATATATTGATCATCGAATAGTTGAAAATAACCTTGACTATAAATTAGAGAATACTTCAAAGCACTAATAAAAAAAGACAGAAAGAAACAGTATTACCTCAGACTTGGATAGTTTTTTGAACTGAACATTGTATGATAGGTTCATCTCTTCTGGATAGTCTCGATTATGTTTTGCCTCGTTCTCGCCCTCATCAGAAGAGTGATCAGATTTTGAATCAGAGTCACTTTCCTGCTCGGAGGATGATCCACTTAGGATCACATGTCTTTTGGAGATGACTGGATCTTTCTTCTTATTTGCTTGCTTCTTGCCTTGTCGTGATGACTCTCCCGGCCCTGACATACTTTCTGAAATACTACTCCTCCTTCTTGCTTTTAGGAGTTTCAGACTACAAAAAAAAGGGGGGATCAATGAATACACAAACAACGGAAATAAATAATATAAGAACCTTTTGCTGCAGGATACTTAATGAAAATTTGAAGAAAATATAGACTTGTTACTTAAGCCAGCCTAGTTATCAGTTTATGATGCATGTAAATAACAACAGGGTAAAAGCATGTTAGGGTGTACCACTTTTGGAACCTGCAAAAGTACATACACTAGGTACTTCAGAACTGGGTACTTTCTCATTTTTATTTTCAGTAAAACTAGTACAAAAGTCCAAAATAAAAGTCAAGGACGCATTAATATTCAAAGTTAAGATAAAGATAATGCTACTGGAGATCAAAATATATATAAAAGTTCTAGAATGTACCTTTTATTGAGATATTACACAGGTACCCAGTACCCAGTCCTGGGTACCTTTTTAGGTACTTTTTTAGTCACTAAATAATACTTTTTAAGGGACACCCTAACATGCTTTTACCCAACACGAAAATACAGATGGAACACATAACCTTTTGATTTTTCCTCCTGATTTGCCTGTTGAGATCAGAGTTGTATAACTAGGCCCTTGTTCCAGCATTTGACCAAGTATTTCTGGATTTTGCATGCTCTGAACGCCTATTTTGCCTTTGTTCAAACAAAACTCTGTTATCTCCCTAGTTATTGTGTTCCTTTTCCATTCGTTTCCTTTCCATAGTATTGTATGAAATCCGAAAGAATTATCCAATCTAAGAGTCGAATAGTAGACAATACTAGAGCAGGAGATAGAAAAGAGTTGGGGCACCGTTCTAAGCATCAAGTGTTTAACATCTCTTTACTAACAGACTTCTGAAGAAGGAAATGTCCCTCTATTACGTCCATGGTTAAAGCATGTCAGCCAAGCAGATTTAAATGTGGACCATGTTTATCAGCCAAGCAGATTTAAATGTTGACCATGTTTATCATGACAGTAAATCAAAGCAGCAACATTTTTCAAAAAGGTTCTTTATGGAAAGCAGGATGCAACTAGAAATGCATTTAGATAGCTCAGAACTTACCTGTCAACTGAATCCTCTTTTCTTTGTTGTTCTTGACTGTTTCCCAATTCCTTTTCGTTGATCTCAAGACTTCTTCTTACACGTTTCTCCATTTCTTCAAAGAAATCTTGATACATTTCGCTTGGCATATTACGAAAAAAGGCAGCCATTCGATCCTCTCTTCCATGATCGTCACTTTGATCCCCAGCCCTATTGCCAGAAGCATGGGCTTTGCCCTTACCTTTCTCTTGCCCGCCAGCCACTGAACAATCAAAATTGAAGCTTAAAATGGAAACTTTCTTAGAAAATTAATCGTAGATAGGTGCAATAGAAAATTACTGGCTTGAAGAACTTCCTCGGAAGCAAAGCACAGGCGCTAGATAGCCGACACAGCAGAAGAGAGGCCGATTCTGAGAGAGGTCGGACTTGGCATGAACCAAATTTCGCGCCAGGTTTGTTTCCAATCTTGGCATGCATTTCCATTTTTTTTTTTCGGTGGATAGATTCAGTAGCATTCTTCTTTCCCTCCAATCGAAACAGGTCGGTGAAGTTCCGATGGCCGGTATTACTGGAAGTAGATTAGGTCGAACCATTGAAACGAACCTAGCTAGAAAAATATTATTACATTAAGTTTGGAATGGTTGGAATCATTGAATTAAGTATCTTGAGCATTTCTAATGCTAATAACATTGCTAGGGTATTCCATGAGAGTTCGATGTTGAAGGATCTATCTATCTATCTATCTATCTATATTAAAATTAAAAGGAATAAATGGGATATGAAACTTAGCCAAATAACCATTGGCTAAACTTTATGGACATGTATAAAATGTTATGGCATTATAAAATAGGCATTACATTCCTTGCTTGAGTGACAAGCATAAAGTCATTCATGCATTCATTACAATTTCAAATTTCTTGTTGTATGTTGTCATTGATGCATTTTTCGTATTGGTTGTAGCATTTGGGATTACTATGTTTATATTGGCATATTGCAAGTCTTTAACACATTCATGTTCTTGTTGGCATTTTAGCAGTTCTTGTCTCACTATGGAGAATAGTGGCACCAGCAACACTAGCAGTGGAAACGATTATTTACCAGGTCATGCATCTTCATCTTCGTCTTCGTCTGCGTCTTCGTCTTCATCTTCGTCTTCGTCTTCGTCTTTGCCCCGCCGAAAACACAGAAAAAGACCTAGAAATAACCCCGTTGAGGCATTGTACCTCAATCGTGAAAGTTGTTGGTGCAATACATGTCGTGGTGGTGCTACACGTTCTTATCATGTTCGACAAGAACATGAGGCAAGATATGGCATGTGGCGAAATAGGCCGCAACAAAGTGATGAAGAATGTCGACTCGAGCAGGAAGCCAATGAGGTATCCTACATATACCCCCTCCTCGACATATATAACATATTAATAGATTTTGTTAGTCGGCAGATGCATTTAATTATTTCAATTCTTTGCAGTTTATTATGTCGGGAAGAAATAGTGCACGGAAATTTATGTTAGATGATGAAGAACCTAGATGTAGTGGTAACAACTCAGAAAAGGGAGCAGAAAATTCTAGCATTGAGGGCTTTGCTTTGCATGGCCATAGTCTAAGATCAAGTACACGTGCCTGCACTAGGTCTAACACTGCAGCAATGCAAATCAAAAATCGATTTGCTACTCTAAATTTGGATCATGATAATGAGGCCAAAAATGACCTTGTTTTGTCAATGCCCAAAGCTTTGCTAGAAAAAATCGTGCCTTATAACCGTAAGATGCATGGATGTTTAGAAGGAAGCTTGCCCTTGATGTTACAAGAGTTTTATTACTGGGGCCGCAAGTACATGATAGCTCCATCCATTTTGAAACCCGATGCAGGAAGAAGCTTATATATAATGGAACCAGTTAATGTGCCTAAAACAAATAATTCTGTCATATTGATGGCTTATGGAGGTCCTGCTTATGATTGGGGGACGTGGCACGAATTGGCTTCATGGATGCCAAGCATGTCAACATATGGGATCGCATCAAATGCAGCATCATTGAGGGAGGCTGGGATCAAGTCTCGAGATGCCCGGATATATGTTGATGGGAGGCCACAATTGCATGGCAACATTGCAGGATTAATTAACAGCTCATGTGGCATTTATGGTGTGCTTCCTAATGCAGAATTTGTGGAAGTAGATTGCATTGAACCTATTCCACAATACATGGAGGGTCCCATAGTTGGGACCTATGTTGTTGTTTGTGCTACACGTAGTTTAAAGCCTGGTGACGAGTTGTTAATTCATTATAATTGGAGAAGGCCTACTCCTCGTAGGGTTCAACGTCTTAGAAATGGGGGTCCTATTATGGTTCCTCGTGGAAGGCCTCATAAGGACAAAAAAAATGTGTAGTTAGTAGACTTTGATATGATAAGGTTGGCTTTATTTTCCTTCGACATTTTGCATAGTGTGTTGAGTTGTTTATTATGTATATGTTTCATATTGCTCACAATGGAATGAATGTTGTACATGGGTGTTTTATAAGATTTTAGGGTTTCATTCTTATCTTCATTCTATTGTATAATAGCACCTCTAACATAAAAATGGCAACTACATTTCATGATGTTATATATTCAGTCCACCTATGATGAATCATTGCATGGAGAACCATCGAATTCAAATAGTTCTTTCATTGGTGGGGACGTGATACATGAGACCATTACAAATTATTTTCCAATTGGTGAACAGACAGAAGATTATGAGTTTGACAATGGATTTAGGGACAAGGCAGAATTCCTACATAACGAGGCAACAACCCCATTGTATCCAAATGCGCGCGTGTCTCGTCTTGCCACATGTTTGCTAATTTTGAATCTTCAACATAAAGTTGGTTGGAGCAACAACAGTGTCTCTGAGCTTTTCAGGTATGTGCGTACAACTTTTATAACTTGTGTTTTCTTAAGCGCATAATTACTAATAACTACTGACATTTGAAAATATTGATTTAGTTTACTAGGCAAAATACTACCAGATGGGCATTGTCTTCCAAAATCAAGGAGAGAGGCAAGAGAGTTGTTTCGTTCATTGGGCCTAGAATATAATTGTATACATGCGTGCATCAATGATTGCATATTATTTCGCAACAAGTATGCAGGAGATCAATCATGTCCAAAGTGCAATGAACCACGTTATGAGGAGGGCAGGAGGTCGAAGGTGGCAAGAAAAACATTGCGACACATGCCTATCATTCCTCGTTTACGTCATATGTTTCGATCTCCATCCCTTGCCTCATTTATGGACTATCATGCAAAGAACCGTAGTACAGATGGGAAAATGAGGATGCCTGCAGATGGAGAGTCGTGGAAAAATATCGAAGAAAAGTGGCCACAATTTAAATTGGAGTCTCGTAACATTAGACTGGGACTAGGACTAGATGGAATATGCCCCTGGGGATCTATGTCATCAAAGCATAGTGTGTGGCCAATAGCTGTTGTGAACTACAATATTCCACCGTGGATGGCTACCAAACCTGGTCATATCATGTTGACGTTGATTGTTCCAGGTACTTATTTTACCTTTTACTCAATAGCTATTTATAAATATAAATTGAATTGAAATGACTTGACTTGAATTGAATGGACAAGATGCAGTTGTTGAAGTCGTTCAAATCCATTTACCAATAAATGTGTATGCATTTTGTAGGAAAATATCAAGTTAAAAATATGGATGTCTATATGGAACCTTTCGTAGAGGAATTGGAATTGTTATGGAAGGGGATTCATATGTATGATATTTCAAGAGAGCCACATGATTTCACACTACATGGTATGCTATGTTTCACTATTCACGACTATCCAGGCTTTTCTGTGGCATCTGGTAAGTTCCATTTACAAATAGCATAGTTTAGAAATCTTTGGATTGTTCAAAAATCATAGTATACAATTTGTTATTTGTAACACAACAGGTCTACAAACGAGTGGAGCATGTGGTTGTTCTTCATGTGGAACTAGCCTAACATCGTATAGATCCAAATATCTCAAGAAGCAAATATACTATGGTCACAAGAAATATTTGCCTGAAGAGCATCATGCACGTGGGCGTGAGGTGATGCCTCCACCGAAACGTTGGACAAATAGGGATTGGCTGGATGCTTGGAAGAATGCAAACCCAGATTTGGATTACTTGGCCAATGTCGGAGAAAGCAATACAAAACTCCCACCTGGAATGAAACGTTTATCTATATTTTATCGATTGGAGTACTGGGCAGACTTGGAAGTCGTACATTTACTGGATCCTATGCATATATTCAAGAACATTGCACACTCTCTTTGGAGGCATCTAACTGGTGAATGGGAGACATTCGGAGCTAGAGAGGACCTTAAGGAAAGAGGAATAAGAAGAGATTTATGGCCAACCGAGAGGGCTGGCGGAGGAACCACATGGAAAAAGGGACCTTGGGTGTTAGAGAAACAACAACTTGCAGTAGTGCATAAGAGAATACAAAAAAGTCGAACACCAACTGGATATGGTGCATCTCTAAGAAAAGCATTTACGAAAGATGGAGATCTTAGTGGGTTGAAAACACATGATTGGCACAAATTTCTTCAGGTAATTTATTCTTCAGCTTTTAATGATTTGATTTACATAGTTGCAATTGTTGAACTATTGTTTGTTTATTGTTTGTTGAACTATTGTTTGTTGTTGTAGCATATTCTTCCATGCGTCATTGGAAACTACTTAACACCAGCAATAAGGAGTATCATATACCGATTAGGAAAATTCGTGAGATGGGTATCCTCAAAGGAAATTGATGTCTCTGAGATTACAAAGATGGAGGAAGAAGCTATTTTACTGTTATGTGATATTGAAAAGGAGTTTCCTACTAGCTTCTTAGATCTACAAGTATGACCTTATCCTTACATCCATTTTTTTCCATGTTGGCATGCATATACTTCGCTAACTAATGAAATGAGATGATGACATTGAGGTAGGTGCACCTATTGATACACATTCCAAATGAGATTAAATTGGCTGGACCTGCCCCAGCACGATGGATGTTCTTCCTCGAGCGTTACATGAAAGTGCTCAAAGGATTTGTACGCCAAATGGCTAAGCCAGAAGGGTGTATGGCCGAAGGTCATCTCATACAAGAAACACTTTTTTTCTTGAATGATGTGACCATTGCATACAATCTGGAAGGCCTTAAAATGTGGGAGGAAAAAGAGGCAGATGAGATTACATCAGAAGTCTTGCAAGGCAATGGTGTGGAGCAGAATCTAACAGATGAAATGTTTCGTTCTGTAAATGCCTTCATCATAAATAACACAGCAACTTTGCAACCTTGGCGAGACATGTATGAACTTGCAAAGGAAGAAGCGCGAAGGAATGGTTCACGCAGACGTGGTTCAACAACTGACCTATGTGCTTTGGCAGACACCATGACCAATGATTGGTTATTAGCTCGTATGGATGAAGCAAGAGATAGTGGACAAGTCGTTCCAGATGATGATTATGAGATTGCTATTGGATGCAATAGAAAGGTATGAAATGAAATTATTCCTTTCCTTTCATGAAAAATTCAACAACATATGATTTCTTTGGAATTAAGAATTGGAAAATATAATAAGTTTAGAAATTTTGATTTTACTAATTATACTTTTGTTGTTTAGGCACGATTTCATACATCTATGTGGGCTTACGGACAACACTTTCGTATTAGTAATGTTGATAAACATAGAGTTACTTTTGACTCTGGAATCATGTCACACTTTGAGCAAAAAAGTCAAGCGAGCAGTAGGGATCGTAACCTTATTGATGATGAATTATACTATGTTGGAACCATCTCCAACATCATTGAGTTAAACTATCGAACATTTTGTGTAAATGTCTTGAAAGCAAAATGGTTCAGAGTTGTTTATAGAGGTCGCGGAAGAACAATAAAAACACATGCTTCTGGATTTATGGAGATTGACTCCACGAAAGTGCTAGCGGATATGGATGAGCCATTTGTTTTTCCAAATCAAGTTGAGCAAGTCTTCTTTCATCCAGATCCTGACAATAACGATTGGTGGATTGTTATACATTCTCAGCCTAGATCTCGTCGTGTGATTGAAAATATTGCACCTGAAGACAACATTGAGCCAGCAGATGATGATGAAGATCGGCAATCAGAGCATATAGCAGAGGAGTTTACACCTGTAATAGAAAGGGAAGTTGATGTATCACACTTTGATACTATTGATGAAGGCGATATTACACCTATACGACATCATGAAGGTACAAGTGCTGCATTACCTCAAGATGTTAATGATCATATCAATGAAGGAGATACTGATTTCATTTTGCGATCTCCAATGATGATCTCTCCTCGACGAGATGAGATTGGAAGTAGTGGGCAACTAAGTGACGATGGCATTAGTGATGACTATATTGAAGATGAAGAAGTTCCAAACATTGGTTCACGTTTTAATTTGCTTACAAATTTGCGCTTACATTTGGATGATGATGAGTTGGATGACATTGAGCATGATATTGAAGACCAATTCAATGCTTTATGACAATTTACATTGAATGTTTTATAAAAGTTTGCTCTAAGTTTATTTTCATGCAATTTGATTAGTTATACAAGACCTAAGAACATACATGCATGAACACATAAATATTGGTTATAATGTTTATGT
>JAJEKV010000010.1:24384699-24524768 GCA_021234155.1 Isoetes taiwanensis | reverse complement strand
CATTTTCAATGGCATCATACATGGGACTTCGGACTCGGTGGACATACAATGAGTCATACCTCGGCGCGAAACGAAAGATCCGCGGGACAGCGGCATCTATAATGGTAAGTCGCATTTTCGCCAAATGGTT
Source organism: Isoetes taiwanensis (assembly GCA_021234155.1). Taxonomy (NCBI): domain Eukaryota; kingdom Viridiplantae; phylum Streptophyta; class Lycopodiopsida; order Isoetales; family Isoetaceae; genus Isoetes; species Isoetes taiwanensis. The sequence continues at coordinate 24,524,638 of JAJEKV010000010.1, read as the reverse complement.
TTAAAAGGTATTGGATAACAAACTAAAAATGGGCGGAGAAGGAAATATGAAACGAGGGCGCGGTGGTTCAGACCGACACTAACCCAACCCGTCTGTTGACCCTGGGATCGACATAAAAGCGAGAACAAAAAGTGCGGGGGAAGGAAAATAATCACGCTTTGTAGATTCCGAGGAAAAGCATTTGATGATCGGTGAGAGAAGTTTAAAAAAGATTGATGGACATGCAAGCCCCCGAAATATGGTAGGATGCGAGAAGCAAGACTATACCACAAGGTGTATGCTAAGATGGAACAGAAGGACGATTAATGTCGGATACCCGTTGTAAAAGCGTGGTGCCGTTATCCTTAACTACGATTTGGAATATACATAGGCGCACTACGGTTACATAACAGAGCAGCATGGAATTTGCATGCCCCCACACTAGGAGACCGCGGAGGTACCCCGATAATGCTATATCTCGCGGATGATCTTAGTATGATGGCAACAAAAGAACAAAGGAATGCCTGAGGCGCTCAAAATTCTAGAACAATTCGTGGAGGATACATGGTCGATGAATCTTAGCAAAACTAAGATAGTCATCTTTGGACACAAGAACAGGCATAAACCCTTCAGATATAAAGGTGAAGTGATAGGAACCAACGAAATACGATATCTAGGTTATGATCTCTCGATGGCAATGGAAATGGGCAAAGGAGCTAACGCTAATTCTAATAGCCATAGGAAACTACTTTAACATGAGAAAAACTTCTCAGAATGTAGGAGAATAACCGATTGGGACATCAAATGCTATCTATTCAGTCAGCAATAGCCACCACTCATTGTAACGGAGCGAAGCATGGGGACCAAGTTTAACAGAAGAACCGAAAAGGGAAGGGGATACTTAGGCAATGGCAATGCCCGTGAATTCGTGGTAAGGACAAACACCGACAATCATGGTCCCTCGAGACAGGCGTAAAACCAATGGAAGTGAGAACGGGAAAGAACCATAAGGTACCTACCGTGAGACAACGCTGGAGACATACAAGGAAAACTGCCCAAGATTGCAATCATTGAATCGGCAAAATCATATATCCTCTAAGTAACCGGATGGTTTAAAAGAAGTGGCAACATGGACCGTGAAGGATGGGATTAAACCTGAGTGATCTAATAGAAGAGGGGCGCTGGAATGAGGGAGGGGCGTACATAGCGGCGAGAGCATGGTCAGCAGAGGCATACAGACCAACATTGCATCGGCTCATACAAGTTTTCAATCCAGACCAACAAATGGGACATCGAATATAGGGATAACATATTGGGAAAAAGGGTAAGGGACACACTAGCCAGATTTAGGATGGGAAGCCATGATCTAACAACCGAAAAAGACTTGAGGAGAGGGGCGACAAAGGAGGATGATATGCAAGAATCTGTGACGGGGGAGAATAGAGGATGAGAACCATATGATTAGTGACTGCCCGGATATCACGGAGACATGTCGAGGGCGAGATATAGAAATATAAGGTGGGGAACAGTCCATAGGTCGATGGAGATGACAAGATACAGTTTGGATCCGCGCGATCCCGATCTATGTAACGAGAACCGCATACGAGAAGTACACGCGAAAGAGGGCTTGTAGCCATGATCCGTACAAAACGAGTGGTATAAGCCTCACACAAATTGCTTTCGACAAAAGTTGATTGATAACGAATGCTTCACTTGACGGCAAGAAGTGAAAAGCTTGGGATGCCGGTATTAAAGGAAAAAGTCAGCCTGAGTAAAAGGCTACATTATAACAAGCGTGATGTGCTAGTAGCACCCTTTTAGGAGTTTCCGCTCCATGCTACACAATAAGTCCGTGGGCCTTATGGCACAAAGGACATAAATGTATTCTTATTCTATTCTATAAATGGAATAAAATGTCATGGAGAATTTATTGCATGAAATGCAATATTCTCCATATATACCATATACATGTCATGTCCGGCGGAAGACCAGACGCCAAAGCGGTTAATCTGCTAATCAATTATTCATTTGAGGCTGACATATTAGCTCTAAAGAGAAGCTGCCATTGTGATGCCACATCCCGATGGCAAGGAAAGCAACAGCTAGAAGTCTTGCGAGGATCGAAAGCAAACAGATACAGATGCATGCGCAATTCCCAAGGGCGCGATAAGCTCATGCAGAATTGGCTAAAAAGATGAGCCAGAAAATGGGGAACTCAAAGAGACTTGTTCGAGCTCAAAAGGAAGTGAAAGAACTCAAAAACGAAATTAGTGATTGAGGGCTCAAGAAGAAGATTTCGGAGAAGAGGAAGATTCGTGAGGATAAAGGCAACAAAATTGTCGACACAATTGAGAATAAGGTAAATTCCTTTCTTGAAGAAGAACGCAATAGGACTGAGGAAAAGGCAAAGGAAGACCAAGCAAGAGCAATCGGGAAACTTAATATCAAGCTGGTTGGTCCGAGAGGAAGAAAAAAATCAGAGAAGGCAGTCAAACATTTTTCAAAGAAACCATGGCACTTCACGATCTGGTTTTCATGATTGTACACCTAATTGGACAGCCAAGAAGGTAAATCTCGGGCCATAATTATTCGGGCTTCAAGGATGAGGCCGAAATCGGTGATGCACAATAAAGATTGTTTGCGAGGTAAGCGAATATGGCTAGATGATGATCTAACTCCTGTTCAACAAGTAGAAATGAGATCCTTGTTAACCAGGATGAAGACTCTTAAGGCGGAAGGTAAACAAGCTTATCTATATATGGTGGACGAGTGTGGGTAAGGCCCGCACCCGGGAGCAAAGGCAATCCCTGCATAGGGAGATGCGACCCCTCGGTGTTGTGTTTGGAATGTGAATGGTCTTAGCAACCGGAAAATGATTTCGATGATGAAAATGTTAGAGGAGATAGATCTAGTAATATTTCTAGAAACATGGGAGCATGAGAGCAGCAGTTAGATGAGCTTGTGGGTTTTACAAAGCTGATCCTCTACGGAATGGAGAGAGGTTGTAGCGCATTTGAGGTTTTGGTGGCATCGCATGCTACATTAGGAAGGAGAAAACTAAATATCTTAGAGTCTCTAAAGTGAGCAAAACACAATCAGTTCTTATGGCTGGAAATACTTGGGTCAAATGTCTTTTAGCGGCTGCATACTTTGCTCCTCTTCATCTCCGGGATATATGATAACACAGAGCTAAGCCTTCAAGATCCCTTCATGCATTTAGCCAAAGATATTGCAGAATATGTTCAGAAAGGGGAAGTAATCCTTCTTGGTGATTTCAATGCTAGGATCAGCAACTATGCATTCAGAAGCTAGGATGGGACCGAACATCTCTAGATATGTGCGGAAATCAAATGGGCTCATATTTGATTCAGCTATGTGAAACGTTTAACATGCTTTTGTGTAATGGATCAGCTAGATACCCCTAAGACATCCTGGTTTCACTTGCCATAGACCAAATGGTGACAGTGTAGTTGATTATCTTATACATACACATGGGGCTGAAGAGTGTGTGCAGAAATTTGAACTTGTAGAGCAACCAGAGTCAGATCACGAAGCAATTTTGTTTCAAGTTAAGGTGGAACATAAAGAAACAAGAAAGCAGATGAGGCAAGGCAGAATTAGAATTCAGCAAAATAAGGCTAAGCAGTACAAAGCAACAGTTACCGACATCATGAGTGCAATACAATGGCCTAGTGATTTTGGTGCTAGAAATCAGCTTTTTCTTGATATTATATTGAAGGCAGCCACCCAAGTGTTTGGTCAATCCAAAGGAGGTAAATCAAGGAAATGCACTAATGCTTGGTTTGATGAGGAATGCAAGAATTTATGGAAATCTTTCTACGTTCATAACGATAAACAAAAAGCAAGGAAGCTCTTCAAGAAAGTGGTAAAAAGAAAGAAGGAGGCTTGGAAATCTAGATGGCAAGTAAAGCTAGTTGAAGATCTCAATAATGACCCAAGGAAATTTTGGAAACACACTCGGAAACCAGACACATTTTTGGGAAACTTCTCGCGAAGGGACCTCTTAGAGTATGCAAATGAATTATATAATCTACCAAGCAGTGAAGGAATGGAACTGATCGAAGGAGAAATAGTAGATGCTTTCACTATAGAAGACATCACAATGGCTCTTAAACGTATGTCGAACGGAAAAGCTAGAGATTCGTTGGGTATGGCAACCGAAGTTTCTCAAATGGGGGGGACATTGTAGTCGCACAAATAACAGAGTTGTTCAATTTGTGCTACGATATGGATTTCGAATCGCTGGTGTCTTAATCGGATTATCCCTATCCATAAAGCTAGGGATAAAGATTGTGTGAAGAATTATAGGACCATCATGGTTAGTAGTGTGATGGCAAAACTATTTGGAGCGGTGTTGGAAAAGAAAATTGGATCGTGGGCAGAATCACAAGACATCAGAGCCATGGGACAAGCTGGTTTTTAGCCCGACCACTCAACCATAGACCACCTGGTTACTTTACGAGTGATTGCGGAAGGATCCAAGGGAGCAGGTAAGGCACTTTTTTGTTGCTTTGTCGATTTTGCCAAGGCATTTGATCATGTTCCGAGAGGAAAACTTGGTGCCAGATTAGAGCAGTTAAAAGTTCCTATTGAGCTAAGACAAGGAGTAGCATGCTTATATCGAAGGTACTTGCTGAATTTTTCCTTTTCATTAAACGGACGAGAAGATTGATCAGAATGTAGGTGTCAAACAAGGATGTCCATTGTCGCCAACATTATTTGGTTTGTACATTGATGATTTAGAAAAATGGCTTATTAGAGAAGGTGGAGATGGAGTAAACCTTGTTGGATATGCCATCAACATCCTACTATATGCCGATGACGTAGTATTACTTTCCAGAACAGAGATGGGATTGCAGAAACAGTTGATCACATTGGACAATTTCGTCAGAAGGCATCGTGCATGACCGTGGAACAAAACAAAAACCAAAGTGATGGTGGTTGGGACTAGAAAATCCGTAAGCATGACCTTTGGAAGGAGAAACCTTAGAGCAAGTAAGGCAGTATAAATATCTTGGTTTGGATTTCTCAAATGATTATAAGTGGAATACAGGAGTTCAAAAACGAGTCACTGGAGGTATGAGGGCATTGTATGGTGTTATGAGCATTTGGAGAAACATGAATATAGATAAATGGGATATCAGGAAATTGATGTACAAGACGCTAGTGCAAACGGTTAATCAGATGGCTCCCCAAAGATGGAGTCCAGGTCTTTTCAGGGCGTATGTGGAAGAAGGTAGAAAAAGTTCGAGAAAAGGTTTATTCTTGAAGAGTTAGGGTGAAACAAAGAAACGCCTTATGCCATGCTACTTTGTCAAAACAGATTACCGCCATTGGAAGCAGAGGCTCTTTGCCCGACTCTTGAATACCTTCGACGATCAAAGATCTAGAACCCAAAGAGGATTCCTCACCGCATTCGAGTCATCAAAACAAAATTGTTCGTGGTGGTATAAGCAGCTTGTTGGGCGTAATTCAATGGGGATTGACGAAATAGTTTGCCCGATACTTCACATTGGCATGAGAGACTTGATCACAGAGCGTAACTAGAAAAACTATGGTGTGATTGTGGGGTGAAGATGGATTTTTATAAAAAGGAAGTGAATCCTATGTTGGTTTATGCTGGACAAGACTATTTGAACGCAAATCTTGGAAAAAGGAAACGGAAACTCATAGCTCAAGCTAGATTGAGCTCCCATGGGCTAGAGATCGAGATGGGACGAGAAGAAGGCACTCCAAGGTGGCAAAGAATCTGTCCTTGTTGTTGGAGGATGGTTGTGGAAGATGAGCAGCATGCCTTCTTAGAATGTCCAAACTTTACAGATTTAAGAGAGGAGTTTGATATCCATACAACATCCTTTTCTGAATTCTTGATGCTTGACCCATCAAAGATAGGGGGCTACCTCCAAGCGTGGTGGGGCTTATTGCACAAGTCACTATTGATCTCCAGTTTGTGGAGTTCTTTGAGTCATAGTTTAATATGTCCAATTTTTGATACAATGTACTAGTTTTTGTCGCCAAATGGACCTGAGGGTCTTCAAACGGCGTGACTTCAATCAATCAATCAATCAATCATTATTCACGCTAACTTATTTCTAATTATGCCTATATAAATCCATTTCACGCCTCAAAGTTCCTACATTTTTCCTTCCTTCATAACGATTTGCGGTAAGGCGCTTCTGGCGTGTTTGATCCGCCCTCCCGAAATCTTGGTGAGCAGATTTATATTCAAAGAATGTTAGATGTTTGGTTTTCGCAATTCTAACTTATTTAAAAGACTCGCCTTTTAGTTCTCAGAGCAGATGTAGCAGAGGACTAAGGTCCATGAATCGAAAAAGCCTCGGAATTAAAACCACAAGCATAGTCCTCCGTTCTTCAATCCTTCCAGCCTCTAACTCAAGGTTAGTTTTCATTTAGTTTTAAGTTTCATCTCAATGGCGGGTTTAATCCAAGAAGACAAGCTTTTGCATTTGCTCGAAGCAAAGAGGAAGCAGATGATGTTTATGAAAACCGAATAGTTTTTATAAACTTCATCCGCTTTTTGTTTCGAAAATTCTTGAGTTTCTCTTCCGAATTAATCATGCTATTGCATGCAAGTTTCTATTATGAATAAGTGTAGTAGAAAGCATTAGAAAAATCTCGAAAGATAATATTTGAAACACGCTAAAGATAATATTTGAAACACGCTTTTGCGTGTTTTATGCTAACCTTAGCCTTCAACATGAATACACGCCGGGCGGCACCTCGCCAGAGAGGGAGAAAAAAAAAACCCAGACAGATAGATAAGTAAATAGATAAAGGCCGAGCAATTATTTACACGCTTAGTGCACTCAAAGCAGAGGGGAAAAAAAAAACCTGAGAGATAGATAAGTAAATAGATAAAGGCCGTGCAATTATTTACACGCCAACCAATGGGAGATGGCTCAACCATGGAACCACTACCGCGAAGCAGATAATGGATGCATTGGAGGTTCAACCAATGGAGCAGGAGGTGGAGCAGGAGGAGGAGCAGGAGGTGGAGGTGGAGCAGCGGGGAGGTGGAGCTAGAGCCCGGTGTTTTTGCCGGGTTTTACCTGGATCGGGCCTCACTATGCCCAGCCTATGGAAATGGGAGATTGGATAGCCCAAATACTCAAGACCTGGCTTGAAACAAGAATCTAGGATTTTGTCCGGGTTTATCCGTTTTATCCAGATTATATACAATGTAAACTTTTTCCAATGGATACAACAAATTTTGTCTACTTCTATATTTCTACAATGTAATACATGTTACATACCTTTTTAAGGTTTCTTGGCCATGCAACAAATGTTCCAACACTTTCTCCAACCAGATCCCCACCGGGTGTCCGCGAGGTAAAGCTTCATCCATAGCGTAGAATTAATCATCAGAATTTCGGACATACTTATCCCCGGAAAGCCGAATTCCATGACGGTGCATACCGGATCGATGGAGTCGATCTTGTATAATCCTAGTTTCCTTTTCTGATTTGTAGTTAACATGAAACATTCATCTTCGACACTGCAGAAAATTGCTATTCAGACACCTACTATCTTATATTATAATGTTATACCGTAAGTGTGTAGTGCATCGAGCCCTAATTTGAATGGCGAGATCATCCGGATGCATCCGAAGGCCTAGATTTATTGTAACGACTTACCAATACTATGATTGGTCATGCTCGATCTCTTAAGGGAAAGGGTAAATGAAAAGGGGAAAAGGAAAAGGGAAGTGGAAAAGAGAATGTGAAGGGCAAAAAGGCATGGGGAAAAGGGAAAAGGGTAAAAGGGAAAAGGAAAAGGGTGGGGATAAGAGAAGAGAAGAAGGCATGGAATACGAAAAAGGGAAACGGAATCTGGGAAAAGGGCACGAGGGAAGGAGGAAGAGATAAAGTGGAAAAGGTAAATGGAAAGGGCATGAAAAAAAAAGGAAAGAGAAAAAAGGTTGAAAAAGGGAGAAAATGAAGGAGAAAAAGCATGGAAAAGGGAGGAGAAAAAAGCATGGGAAAAGGAAGGAGCATGGGAAAAGGGGGAAAAAGAGAAGCATTGAGGAAAGAGGAAAAAGGAAAAGGAAAAAAAAAAAGAGAGGAAAAGGGAAGGAAAAAAAATGCATCAAGAAAGGGGAAGAGTGAAAAGGTTGGAAAAATGAGGAAAAGGGAAGGGACAAGGGGAACAAGAAAAGGATGGGAAGAGGGGAAAATAAAAAGGGGCATAGAAAAGGGAAAGTGAGAAGAAAGAAAAGGAAAGGGAAAAAGGGGAAAAGGAACCTAGGTAAAGGTCACAAGGAAAAAGAAAGAAGGAAACGAGAAAAGGGAAGGGGGGAAGGGCATGAGAGAAAAGGGAAGAGGAAAATGGTGAAGAAAGAGAAAAAGGAAAAAAGGGAAAAGAAAAGGGGCAAGAGAGAAAAGGAAAAAGGAAAGGAAGGGAAAAAGTACGTAAAAAGGATCGGCAAAGGAGGAAAAACGGAAAGAAAAAAATCCATCAAGAAAAGGAAACGGAAAAAAAGGAAAGGGAAAGGAAGGGGGGAGTGATGGAGGGAGGGAAGGGAAAAGGACATAAGGAAAGGAAAAGAGAAAAGAAAAAAGGAAGGGTTGAAAAGAAGGGAAAATTGCAGGAAGAGGAAAAGGGTGGGAAAAATGAGGAAAAGGAAGCACAGGAAAAATAGAAAGAAGAAAAGGGTGGGAAAAAAGGGCATGGGAAAAGGGAAATAGAAAAGAAAAAAAAAAAGAATGGAAAAAGGGGGAAAGAGAGAGAGGCAAAAAAAAGGAAATGAGGAAAAAGGGGAAAGAGAGAGAGGCAAGGAAAAAAAGGAAATGAGGAAAATGGAAAAGGGGAAGAGAAAAAGGGAACATGGAAAAGGGAAAGAGGGAAAGAGTGAGGAGATGGAAAAGGGAAGGTAAAAAAGGGCATGGAAAACCGGGAGGGAGAAAAGAAAAATGGAAGGAAAAGGGCACACAAAAAAAAGGAGGAAAAGAGTGGGAAAAGGAGGAAAAGAGAATGGAAAATAGGCATGGAAAAGGGAGAAAGAGTAAAAGGTTGAGAAAAAAGGAAGACATGGAAAAAGGGTGGGGAAAAGAGAAGGCATAAAAAAAGAGAAAGGGGAAGGGAAAAGGGCAAAGAAAAAAGAGGAGGGAAAATATGGAGAAAGGAGCAAAAGGGAAGGGAAAAAGGTTATCGGGAACATGGAAGGAAAAAGGAAAGGGATGGGAAAACAAGGAAACATGTGAGAAAGACGAGAAAAAAAAAGGAAAAGAAAAAAAAAAAAGTAGAGAAAATAAGAAAAAATGAAATGCGGGATAGAGCAAAAGGTAAAGGGAAAGGGATAGTGCTTTTCTCACTGCATCCCAAAGCATTTACAGGCTCTCAACTTATGCCCAGCAACGCTGGGCACCATTACTAGTTGGAAATTAATGTTCAAGCTATTGGAATGAGATGAGTACCAGAATTCTGTAGCCATTCTTGAGAAGCTGATTTGAGTTCTCGAAATCCCAGGCGCTATGGAAACTCTGGCGGTCGGGAAAATTCGAATTAGAAGAAAGATTAGGTTAACTACGTTTAGGCGGGATAAATTTGGCGGGATACTTTTTGGGTAGATTGGTTTTTAAAAACTTAATGAAAGAAGTCGGCGGACGGGTCTTCGTCATTATTATTTGTATGTGTCAAGAATATTTCAAAACCAAGATTTTGTGTTTTCTTGAAATTCAAATTTCTATTTCTCCTGGTGTAGAAAAGCTATTTCTTCGAACTACCGAGCGCCAGATCCCAGCCGACCTCCACTGCTACTAGGCGACTCTGCAGATGTCTCTAAAGCCCAATTGAGGTCTTCGAGGCGGGCCAGGCGGAAGTTGTGGAAGAGGAATCTCTAAACCCGGCTTTCTCAAGTTTCGTGAGGACGTTGATCAGAATACTTTAATACACGTAACCCTATTCAAGGTATTTAATTTTACGAGAATACACCTAATCCGGTGGAGAGTATTATGCTTGCATGAATTTGAGATATTTCCTTGCCTTCAGTTAATATGCTTTGCATGAGTTTGAGTTATTATGATTTGCATGAATTTTAAAGTATTACCATCGTTAATGCTCGATTGTCCGCCTGTAGAACATAATTTTGCTCTGGCTTTTATATAGAGAATATAGCGTGTGTTAGACAATTGGAGATAGCAATGTTCAATGAGGTTAAATAGTGTGAAATATGGATTCATGAAGGGTATGTAGCTTAAAAATGTGGATGCAAAATAATTTAGTTTCAAATTCACGATAGCATGGTCAATAATAGGAGCTACCAACACGCCAAAGCGTGATTTGTACTAAGTTAGGTTTAAATGCACGCCAAGCGTGATCTCTTGTTCGAAAAGTACTCTAAAAAGTGCTCATCTTCTTTGCGGTGCCCAAGAGGAAGAAAACCCCTAATAATTCGGTTCTAATCCCCGCCAAGAAAGCAAGGGCGCAGACGACCCCAGATGCAAGCGACCATATGATCTCACCTTAGATGATGAAGGGCCGATTCTTATAGCAACCAATCGACCGCCTCGCCTGAAGAGGAAATGGACGAGGGTGCCGAAGTGGGTACATTGACCTTGCCAAGACAAATGGCAAGCTCGACTTAACTCTCTTCTCGAAAAAAAAGGGAAGCGCATAAGATGGCCAAACAAGGTATCCTAATCTCTTGTGAGGAAGAGGATGACACCAACCGCAAATTGCTCTTGGAGATTACACGGTATGTAAGAAAGATCCGCTTTCGGACTTACTCACCGGTGAGAGCTACCGCGATACAAGGATACGCTCATGAAGATGATGTGAACGGTGAGACATGTTTTAAGTATGGTTGGCCAACCAATGTAGCGCTTACGCCAATATCTATTTGCCAAGGGGTTACAAATTGCGTGAGAGGCATGTTCACTAAACCGACACCAAGTCACTATTTGCAGCAAGCTAGGGAATTAGCTGACTTGAAAGCTTCTAAGAGGGTCCTAGATCTAGGGAAGGATGTTCAACCTGCAGTTGTCGAAGGCATGGAGGCTTCTGTTTTTGAGAATGAACAGGACAGAGTGGCGCAGCTAAAGGCCATGAACAAGCTGAATAAATACTCTGACCATTATCCATTGGGTCTTAAGGAAACTTTTGCGATCCATGTGAAGTCCCTCATCTGTTCACCAAGCTCCATTTATGTTAGTAGAAGATATGATCCAGCACATGCCATGGAGATTGTTCAGAGCATGATTAGTAATCCAGGTCAAATGCCTATGCCAGCGGATCGTCGTCATCGACGGGCAGCATTCTGTTGAGGCACAGAAGGCCCTCATCAGGCAGGCAGAACAAACAGGCCAAAACGCGTTCTACAATCACTATGCATATAGGAGATGTCGTATCTTGGATGCCAATACTTCACCTGCAGATTTGGCTGAGATTAGTGCAACTTTGAATGAAATGGGGAATTTCTATACAAAAGGTAACTAACTGCATTAGGATGTTAGCATTTTAATATTCACGCCAGTCGTGCTTTCAATTCAATTGAATTCACGCGCGGCCTGGTTTCATAAATTGAATTCACGCCAGGCGTGTTTTCGAATCAAACCAATTCACGCCAGGCGTGTTTCCAAATCAATCGAATTCACGCCAGGCGTGTTTTCAAATCAACCTGGTTTCATAAATTGTATTCACGCCAGGCGTGCTTTCAAATCAAACCAATTCACGCCAGGCGTGTTTTCAAATCAATCGAATTCACGCCAGGCGTGTTTTCAATTGGTTGATTTGAAAACACCGCGTGAATTGATTGATTTGAAAACACGCTGGCGTGAATTGGTTTGATTTTGAAAACACCGCGCGAATTGCATTAGTAACTTTATTCATTTCACGCCAGGCGTGATTTTTCTCTTGATCAATTCTATTCAAATCGCGCCCGGCGTGTTTCTATTCTATGATACTGATTCAATGTCCGTACTATTGCACCCCGCATCGGGAACAACTGCGCCACGCCTGGCCAACAGCGATGGGTGGAATATGGTTACCCATTGCCCACCGCATTGTATGGTCAAAGTCCGAGGCATTCTGCCGGAGCGGATGACTCACCGCAGACAATTATACAGAGAAGAAGAAGACCGCAAGAAAAATCAAAGAAAAACGGTGGTGATGACATTGCAGATCCTTCCTCAAAGCTCATCTAGCAGGTCAGGACCAACAGACTCGTATAAGATTGTGTTTTGTAAGGAGGCAAAGATGGCTCAAGTGGAATGAATTCAGGGACGCTTATGCACAAGGGAAGTCGCCAGATACTATGGGTAGGGTGCCTCCGTTGATGTAAGCATCTTTGACTTGAATGTGACAGAGATGAGAAAGACTCAGGGGGCTAGACGACGCCGGAGACCATTGGGTTTTAGACCGGTGCTTAAAGAAGGAAGTCTTATACAAGAAGAGTGCTTTCACTAAGGATAGGATGTCCTTCGTTGAGTGCTGCAGCCATGTGAAGGATGTCACGACAATGAAATTTGTAGGAATTTGAGTTACAAAGGCTATCGGGGATGTGGCATTATCCGGAAATTGGATTCTTTGGAAAAATACAAGGTCAAGAATGATGACATCAAGAAGGTCAAAGGACTTCCTAAAGAATTGGAAGGCTAAAAATACAAAACATAAGGAGACTCTACCCCCTAAGGTCTTGGCCGAGTTGAGAAGAAAAGTGGCCCTTGTGAAGAAGATTTTGGAGAAAGACGACGCATCCAAAGATTCAGCCTCCATTGGGTACAAAAGGTCTCTTGCCGAATCAACCCGCCTTAAAAATATATCTTTGTGTTGGATGCAAACGAGGGTGGGAGAGGAGATATGGGCATGAACCGGAAGGACTACAAACGGCTTCTTTACGGTTGTATAGGATTGACAACCCGAGAGGTCCTTCACTATTGTCATCGTTTGTCCTTCGTGTGAGTCACATCTGCATGCACTATCCGCTGCTCATGATCTAGAGTGCCTCAAAGTTATTAGGGAGGGATGCCTAATATCTTATATTATAATGTTATTTGTAAGTGTTGGACCCGACCCTAATTTGGGCGGCCCATTTGATGAAATCAATGGAAGAGATGATGCCACGTAAGATTCTTTAAAATAACATGGTTTTTTTTTGCTAGGGTTAGCGAGGGCGGCAAAGGATTACCGCGGGAAGTCCGGCATGCACCTTGATGGGCGTTTGAGGTTTTGATCTTTGCCGGACTTCCTTTGATGCTCCCTTTGGTGCGAAAGTAGTCTTGAAGCGGCAGAGATGTGCGAGTTTGAATACATTCCGGTCCATGCCTCACCCTCCACGGCTTGGCCATCATATCCCGTAACCCGAACTTTCGGATGGTTGGTATCGTGGCTTCGATATCGCGGCAGCGAAATTCCGCCTTCAAGGTAAGTGGATTTTGCCATTTTTTTGCTCTTCTTCTTGCTCTATCTTTGGATTTGATAGGATCGGTTGCTCGAGGCCGGTCTCTTGCCGATTTGCTTTCCTAAGGGGCTATGGAGGCGGCGCAGAGGCTATGGCACTTGATCCCGTTTAGGGAGCTTAAAAGGAAGAAATTTGTATAGAACTCACGATATCGCATCATCTCTTCTCTCGAGCATCATCTCACGGATCACCGGGGCAAACCCCCGCATCACGAAACCTCTTGTTATCATATGCGTAAGAGAGGGCTTACAATATTAACATACCACAGTTTGCAATGATTCGTAATAATACCACCGGTTATCGTACCACGGTAATATTAACATACCACGTTATCGTATTAAGAGCTCTTCCAAGGGGTGTACACGAAGGCCGAGGAAGCCACGTCCGCCACTACATCGTATCAACGTCTATGATGTGGCAAAATAATTCTTCTTTTATTCCCTTGATGTCGTGGAGCAAAAGCGGAAGCATACTCTTTGGATGTCCGCAGGTCGGGCGAACTTTTTTAATTTTGTGTTGTCCGATTCATTCCAAAGAATATTTCACAAAGCTTGATTTACGAACATGATTTGCCTCTTGCTATTATCTACCCAGATTCAAAGCCTTTGCCCAAGGATGGCTAAAAATGCCGGGTTCATAGCTTTGTCGAGTTGAGTTCTTGAGGAGGATTTCTACGTTAATGGCGGTAATTGCTACATGTAATTATTTTTTACTATGAATTGTGCTTTAAAGCGTAGTTGTTTTGATCTTAGCTAGCTTATAATATAGAGATCCACTCCACAAACATGTGCTTTTAGAGCTGGGTCTCTATTCACGTCGACTTATAGTTAGATATTGCCCTTAGAATTGGTCCGATTGAAATAGGACATGGCGAGTTAGTTTGCAGATCATTATGTGTTTTCATTACGTCTAAGCGAGAATATAAAGATTTTGTCTTTCGCTTTTTAGGGTCGAATCGTGTCCAACGGCCATGTACAAATGCACAAAAGGGATCGCCATTTAAATCAATTCTCTATTCCAAATTGTTTAAGCTTGGTGGGACAAAACTTGGTTAGGAACATTTGCATTGGTTGCTATTTTGATTGAATTCTTTGGTATATGATTGTGAATTTCAGGAGTCTTCAAACCGGCCATATGTTCAGCCTTCCATCAGAATGCGCATGGCAGTGAGACATGTTTTGTGATGAATACCATCACATCAAGCTAAAGATATGAGGTTATGTCTCTCAATCCTCCGAGATATATCTGAAAATGTTTATTGTAATTCAACAAAGAATCTGTTGTTTTCAACAAAGGATATGTTTATTTGCTTTGGATTTGATAGGGATTGAAATGTTTTTTTTGCTAGAATAGTTGGGGCAGACATAGTCTTATTTCTTGCATGGTAGTCGGGGAGACCCAAGGTGTACAAGAATAAAATCCTATTTGACTACATGTGTGCTACCTGCAAAAGACCATTTCGTCCATGTCAAGAATCATATGAGGGATGCCGCTCAGCTGATATTCAAACAGGTAAGATAGCATGCAAAGTTTGAGATGGTCTGTAGACTAAATGTTCATTTTCTAACATTAAAGCACACCAGGCTTTGTCAGCATTTTAACATATTTAGCTTCATCGGATAAGGAGTTTCGGCCACACTTACAAATATTTACCTTCTACAATAGCAACATGACACAAATGTTTAGATGTTCCTGGTACATGTCAAATTCTGCAATGGATTGCCCAATGTGACAGGGCATGTATAAAGAAACATAATACAAAGATTTACATTAACCCAAATGTGCCTTGCAGTGTCAATTTGTTGTATCATGTATAAAGATGCGCTATATTTGTCTAGATCCATAAGCAGATTAGGTCTTTCTAAAGAATCTGTAAGCATATATCAGCATTGCCCTGTGCCAGAAGTGTAATTTATATTTTTTCAAATAATCCTCTTATGGAGTATGCTGATCTATAAGAAAGACTCTAAGTTCATATAACAAAGCTAGCATGACATGGAATATTGTGCAAAGACAATGTCAAATGTAATTATTGCATATATAAAATATACAGTAGTTGTTTCAAAAAATCATCTTTGCATATACAATAGTCATTTCAAAGAACCATACAACATTTTTAAATGTTGATAAACCCAATAAATAAAGCTCAAAGGGCCCATCGGCTAAAAAAAAAAAATGCAAACAGATAATTAATTAAGCTAGGCAAAAAAATGGCCATTGAAATAGCTCAAAAAAGAAGTTGGGATACAAATTAAAGACAACATAAAATACGCTCCCACAAATAATTATATGGCCAACAAGTTTTCAACATTTACAGTTACCAAATTACAATTATATGGCAGGCTTTGGGTAAATTTGTAAAATGCTCCGGTGATGTTTGGAGACAAAGGCTGTCATAGATTAATGGGATGCCCGGACTTTGTTTACTTTGTGCACTTTTTGAGGAATGATTTTATATTTTGAAAAGACTTTGGTGTTTGTTCCTTTATATACTTACATAACTCTAATGCCATGTTCGTTTCCAACAACTACAACTTTATACTTTAATAACTGTATTGCCATGTCCTTTTCTACAACTATGCGCCATGTCATTTTTCAACAACTACAATTTTATACTTAAATGATTGTATTGCCATGTCCTTTTTTAACAACAACTACAAGGGTTATACGAAACGAAAGGGGGTATGGTAAAATGACGTGTGGCGTGGATAAAAGGCCCTTTTTAAAGAACTTTCTCTTAAAATTCTCCCCTACAACGAAGATGGAAGACAATAAGGAACACACAACTTAGGTATCGAAAGATCTTGGCATTGTTATCAACCCTAGGATAAGACATATTTTTCGTTGCATTCAAAAAAAAATATATCAATTAACGTCATGCTTTTGTTTCTGAGGCATCCGAAAAAATGTATCAATTAGCATCATGCTTTTGCTTTTGAGGCACCTACAAAAAATGATGCGGGCGATGTGCTTCGAACACATTGCTCAGCTGGAGCAATCAACCGATGATTTATATGGTTCAATGACGTTATTCGATGTGAACTTGAATGAATGAGACATCACCCTCCTACAATTGAAGGTATTTCAAGCTATACTTTGCCAACATTTTAATGAACGAATCCAACAACATATTCTTGGCACCCGTTCATTTTTTATCCTTTGTACAGAAATTACGAGAAAAGAGTACAAATATTAAATTGATACTGCGTAATTTTCTCATTGCAGCTAGAACTTTCATAGGCTTCCAAATTATGCCCAGCAACGCTGGGCACCATTACTAGTATGATGTTAAGGATAATGAGCTGCGAACAGAACGGAAGATGGCACATGTGATCTTTATTATGATATCCATGCTGTCAGACGAGGAATATGATATTGCTAAGGCCAAGGGTGACAATAGCAGTGCATGGGAATGTTTTCTTCTAGATGATCCAGACTTAAGAACTATATTCTTTCATACGGATCAGGATCAGTCAGAACAGGATGAGTCAGAAGAGGATGAGGATCGGGACCCCCTCCTAAGTGGGGAAATCAAGTACGAGCTACAAACTAAGGAGAAGGGCCCTTAAATAAAAATGGATTTCCCCCGTCTATGGCTGCTTACCTCGTCGAGGCATTTGCTCCAATTGATACAACCTGCTTGGAGCTTCATGTTGGAGGTTATATTGCCGAGAGAGGCTCTTATGGGTGCAAGAAGATGTCACCGCTTTGTGAGTGATGAGCGGGCCAAAGACTTTCTTGAACCATTCCTCATGCATGTGCTTGCCAAGTCTCCTAAAGGCCCTTATGGCAACCTGAAATCATCAGCAATCAAAAGTCTCGTGACTTGTCCAATTCGAAAGTGGGCGTTGCTTTTGGTGAGGGAACTAGTAATCTGCGACGATAAGGAAAGCAATAATGAACAAATAGTCGCTAAACCTGGCTGCTCAAAAAATCTTGTGATGGCGCGAACTTAGGCAATATTTTTGCCCACATTGCGGGTGATGCAAGCAACAATAGAGTAGATTCACGGGTTAACAATGAACTAATTGATAGGGAAACCGAAAAATGAAGGCAACGGCGGCTCTAGTGATTCAGGTTTGCCAAATCAATAGTAAAATAATGTCGGTTGTGAAGAATCGTGGAACTAATAGCAAATAACAATTCTAACAAATCGAAGAAGACGAAGATTAAGGGTGGCGAAGGGGAGAATGGCGCCGATGACGCTAAATGTAAACCGAAGATGATAGGTATGGCCTTGCCCATTTAAATCGCCACGCGTGATTTAATTTGTATTACCTTTGAATTAAATCGCGCCGCGTGCTTTGATTATTTTTCGTTGTCAAACTAAATCACCGCCGTGGCGATTTGGTTATGACTATTTCAAATCACGCTTGGCGGCGCTTTGTATTGTTTATGTTATCGTATTCTTAGCGACCCGGATACATGTTTGATGTTTCACTTCCATTGCGTTTCTAAGAAGGTTGTGGTGTTCGACCTAAACGGAGTCCTTTACAAGACTTTTCCGAAAAATAAAGTGGCTAGAGAACGGTTTCATCGGACACCGGTGAGAATCAAACACCAAGTGGATCTATCGCGGCCGCACTTAAAGGAGATGCTAGATGAGGCATTGGGTTATTTCGAGTTGGTATTTGGTCATCCATGGAACTAAGGAATATCAAGGATACTTTGGAGGCACCGGGGAAATGCGTAGACATTGGTTGACCTTTTGGGATCGGAACAAATGTGTGAAGTTCACTAATCCCAAGGATCCAACAGCAAGCCTATCTTCATCAAACACTTGAGTAACATGATGGGCCGAACTTGGTATCGAGAATAAGGATGATATAATCATAGTGGATGATGATGCTCTCAAATACTTCTACAATCAAACCGGGGCCCACGAATCCACCATCTTACGATCCAAAAAACTTTGCGACGGTGATTTTCGGTGAAGTTTGTGTCTATTATGCATAATTTGGCTATGGGGATGATTGGGTGAAGTGTTAGATTCGTATCGAAGCTGGATAGAATGGGTGACATGGAACCACACCTTGTTAAATACGTGGAAAAACATGGATTGATCCCTTAATGTTTTATTGGAATATATGATATTTTTGTATGATATTTGTGCCATGTATCGATAATTTCGAGTCTGGAATTGCCTCGCAAATAATGCAATCTGTTATTATCAAACCTAATATTATCATCTATCGAGCAAGCAATTTTGGTCTCATCTATGTTAGCAACTTGCTCTTCATTTTTGCATATTTCAAAGATATGAAACGTCCTGCGTGAATCGTAACCTTATGTTATTTTTGAAGTCCAAAAAAAAAGATTAAAAAAAACAAAAACCCCCTAGAAGACAATAGCAGGTTGGCGTGATTTTGGAGTTGACATAATCCCAATTTAATTGGATGATGGTTTCCATGGGATTTGCTTCAAGACCTCCAGAATTTACTTTAACTTTTGTGAGCACCTTGCCTCATTGCTTCAACAGGAAGAACTTGTGGGTACATCAAGCATGATAGCTTTACATGGTTAAAGACTCCACTTTAGCTACAAATGCACATCTCGTTTCTGCAACCTATGTGCAAGAATAAAACAAAAATGGCTGTTGGGCATGAAAATCGAGTGCCCTCGAAGCTACCTTCTTTGAATAAACATAATATGCATTATGAATTACTAATATATAGAATGATAATAGCTTATCATCCTATGCAACAATAAGTAGATGGAAAAATTGGATACATGGCTCAAAAATAAAGTTTCACGCTGATGGCCTTTGCTGGTTTATACCGTAAGTTCAACATATCTTGTCTTTGGAATTATTGTTCACCATGGGGCTGTACTTTAGAATGTATGGCGATGTTGTTGAAGCCTGTAGTGCTTGTGGGCATTGCATGCTTAGCACCACGGAGTTCAATAAAATGCAATTAGCTTTTTAGAAATTTATGTCTAGACTAAAGATCCTTCTCCATTATTTTTTTTTTTTAGGGAAGAAAATGTCAAGCGCCAAATGGACTAAGACCTTGCAAATGCAAAGCAAAAAACTGGAAAAAAACCAAAATCTGGGAAGCATGAAGCAATGCATTCATAGAGATAGATGCTCCCATACTCTGGCTTCTCGGCACTTCGGACATGCCTAATGTATTTTGTAGCGTCGTATATAAGCGGAGAAAATATCAAATCCAAATCTTTTACAAACAGATATTCTATTCTCACCTAGGCACATTTATGCAATCTAGGAAATCTTTGTTTACCTCTTAATACTCCATCTTTGGAAGGCGATATCGAAATAGCGTCCCCATAGCCAGTATTTCCCTTTCCTTTGGACCATCTACAAAGGTTAGAATGTGAGTCCATTATAATAACCGAAAATGCAAGCTATGAGATCTACAGGCAATGCTTTGTCTTTAACGAAAATTGATTAAACCCAAGTAGGCGGCAAGAATATAGAAAAAAAAGTCCAATCATTTACATGATGCATGTGGGATGATTCAAAAGAAAAACCTAAAGCTCGTCTTGTTGTAAGAACTCCAGTTGCCAGCAGCAAAAAAAAATTCCGTTGCTTTGCACTTCTTCTGTGCAAAATAGGAGGAATCAACAATTTGTTTCACGCGTTCAACAGATGAAAATCAAAATCCGGACCAAAACTTGCAGACTTCAGAGCTTTCATACGATGGAGCCGACACAATTTTGGATGCAGGGTTTTGATTCTCTAACTGAGGGAAGGACGTCCAGAGGCCATGCTTGATCAATGACAGGATCACTCCAGTTTATAGCTGCTTCTCTAAAGCAGCGGCACCAAGAATCGGAACAACGGGAAGAAAAAGAATAGCTGATGCCAGGAAGCAGAAAACCCCTGCCTTCTGTAAGAGAAAATCCGTCAAGTGCTATAACCCTAAACTCGAAATTCTGCTGCATCAAATCTCAACGATAGGATAACATATCAAATGGTGAGCTCCAGACCCAGACCCGATGCTCCTGCTCCAAAGCCGCTGCTGCCGCTCTGATACCACACCAAAGAGTCGGGCCTAGGTTTTCCCTTGGGGTTTCCCAATACGTCCAAACCCCTTTTTTTTTGCTTTTCAGCCCAAGCCGGCTTGATTACGATCTGCAAGCCACTTTCCGGTTAACTCAAAAACATAATAGATACTAATTCATTTCATTTTCTCAGTTCGGCATTCATGCCGGACCGATCTGCTGTTGCCGCTCAAAAATAAGCTAATTTTTCAAGCGAGCCTTTTTTGGCTTAACACCATTCGATACTTCAAATATCTTCTAAAAATAATGATCTTTATTTTAAGTAAACTTCAACCCTTTCCTTTTCGACCATATAATCTATTGAGACCATTGGGTTCAATCAACTCCCTTGAAACTATGAACTTGTCCTTTTGTTCTTTATTTTGTTCTTCTGTTCTTCAAGTCTATGTCAAACAATAGATCTTGAATAATCATGAGCATCACAGATTTCTCCCAATATTACATGAACAATATCTTCATTCCCCCTTTCATGTAATATCCGATTTGCAACATTGCATCAACTCTCTCAGTTTTACAAATCTGTGTGCTGGCAGGGCTTTAGTTAGAATGTCTGCCTTTTGTTAATCTGTGCAAACATATTGCATCTGTATCAGATTTTTGCTTACCATGTCTCGTATGAAATGTATCTCCAATTCTATGTGCTTAGATCTTTCATGCTGAACTGGATTCTTAGACATAGCTATGCAACTAGTATTATCACAAAACATGATAGTAGCTTTCATTTGATTGTATCCTAACTCATTCATCAGCCTTCTTTCCCAAACAACTTCTCTAGCTGCCAAAGAAGCTGAATGATATTCAGCCTCTGCACTTGATAAAGCTATGCTGCACTTCCAGGCTATGGGAGCTCCACCTAGCATTACCAAATAACCTGAGGTTGATTTTCTTTGATCCAAATCACCTCCCCAATCAGCATCACAATAAGCATGCAAACTCAAATCACTCAATTTATACATGACTAGGAACGGTGCCCAGCGTTGCTGGGCATAAGTTGACTGAGAACCTGTAAATGATACACAATAGCAATGAGAGAATAACCCGAAAGTACTCCATTGTTAACATATTCGATACCATTCTATACGCTGCTTTTACTCTTTTCTTTTTCCTTTTTCCTTTTCCTTTTTTTTTTTTATTTTCCTTGCATGCTTCCTTTGTTTCTTTCTTTTTTTACTTCTTTTTTTTCACATCCTTGTTTCCCCCTATGTTGCCCTTCCCTTTCCCTTCTTCCCAAACCTTTTCCTGGTTGATTCTTTCCTTTTTTTCCTCTTTTCCCCACCCTTTCCCTCTTTTTCTTTTCTTTTTCCCTTTTTCCATGCTCTTCTTGGCTTCTTTTTTCCCCTTTCTTTCGCCCTTTTTCTGTGCCTTTTTCCCCTTCTCTTTTCCCATTTCGCTATTCCTCTTTTCCCCACCTTTTTTTCGTTCCCTTTTTTCCCTTCCATTTTCCTCCTTTCCCCACCCTTTCCTTCCCCTTTTCCCCTCTCTATTTTTCCTTTTTCCTTTCCCTTTTCCCATGACATTCTTTCCTTCTCTTTTCTAATTTTCTTGCTCTTTCTTTCCCTCGTCCCCTTTTCCCCATGCCTTGTTTCCCTTCCATTTGCATGCTCTTTTCGCTTCCCTTTTACCCTTTGTTCACCCTTTCCTCTTCCCCTTTTCTCGTGCCCTTTCCCCCCTCCCTTTTCCCCTATCCCTCTTCCCCTTTTCCTCTTGCTTTTTTTCCCGGGTTCTTTTTTCCCTTTCCCCCCTCCCTTTTATTTTTCATTTCCTTTTCCATTTCAGTTCCCCTTTTTCCTTCCCTTTTCCTCTTTTTCCCACCCTTTCCCTTCCCCTTTTGATGGTGCCCTTTTTCCCTTCATTTTTCCCATTCGTTTTCTACTCCCTTTCCCAAGCCATTTATTCCTTCCCCTTTTCCTTTTCCCTTTTCCCTTTTTCCCATGCCTTTTTTCCTTCCCTTTTTTGCATTCTCTATTTTTTTTTCCTTTTCCTCGTGCCTTTTTGCCCTTCACATTCTCCCTTTCCTTCTCTTTTTTCCTTTCCCCCCTTTTTCCTTTTCCCATGCCTTTCTTTTTCCCCACCCTTTTCTACTTCCCATTTTTTCGGTACCCATTTTCCTTCCCTTTTCCTCCTTTTCCTCTTCCCGTGTCCCTTTTTCTCTTTCCTTTTATCCTCTCATTTCCTTTTCGATTCCGCTTTCCCTTTCCTCACCCTTTCCCTTTTTCTCTTTTTCCCGTGCCCTTTTCCCCTTTCCTTTTCCGCGTGCCCTTTTTCCCGTTCCTCCTTTTTCTTTTCTATTTTCCTTTTCCACGTGCCCTTTTCCCCTTTCCTCTCTTTTCTTTTCCCTTTCTCTTTCCTTTATCCCATTCCCATTTCTTTTTACTTTCCCATTTCCCCATCATTTTCCTCTTCCCTTTTTTTTTTCGTGCTCGTTTTCCTTTCCTCACCTTTTTCCTCTTCCACTTTTTCTCTTTCCCTCTTCCCTTGCCCTTTTCTTCCTCATATGTTACTTTCCCTTTCTCCCATCCTTTTTTTTTTCCCCTTTCCGTACCCTTTCCCTCCTCCTTCTTTTTTTCCTTCTTCTTTTCCTCTTCCCCTTTCCCCCCTCCCGTTTTCTTTTTCGCTCCCTTCCCTTCGTCCTTCCCTTTTTCTCTTTTCCTTCTCCTCTTGTCCTTTTCCCTTCCCTTTTCCCTTCCCCCCTTACCCTTTCCCTTTCCCAATGTCCTCTCTTTCTTCCCACACACTCCCCCCCTTTTCCTTTCCCTTTTCCCATGCTCGTTTTCACCCCTACCCTTTTCCTTTTTTCACTTTTCCCTTCCCTTTCCCTCTTTCCCTTTTCTCGGTGTCCTTTTTCCCTTCCCTTTCTCCCTTTCTTTTTTTTTCTTTCTCTTTCCCTTTTCCCTGCCCTTTTCTCCTTTCCCTCTTTCCCTTTTGTCCATGCCTTTTTGCCCTTCACTTTTCCTCTTTCCTCCTCCCTTTTCCTTTACCCTTTCCTCTTAAGAGATCAAAGTATGGCCAATCGCGGTGGTGGGAAGTTGTGCAATAAATCACGGCTTATGGATGCAATCAAATGATCTAAGCCATACAAATTAGGGTTTGCTTCATGACATACTTACGCTATAACTTTATCTATAGATATGGTCCATTTCTTTTCCCGTTCCGTTTTTCCATACCTTCCCTTTTTCTCTTTCCTCACACTTTCCCTCTTTCTTTTTTTCCCTTCACTTTTCCTCCTTCCTTCTTCCAGTTTTCTCTATGCCCTTTTTTCTTCCCTTCCCCGCTTCCCCCTCTCTTTTTCTTTTTCCTTTTCCTTTCTCTTCTCCCCTCCTTTTTTTCTCTTCCCCTTTTCTTGTGTCCTTTTTCCCCTCCTTTTCTCCTTTCCCCACGTTTTTCCTCTTCTCCCTCCCTAGTGTCCCTTTTCACTCCCTCCTCCTCCCCCTTTATCTTCTCTCTACCCTTTTCCTCTTCCCCTTTTTTCCGTACCTTTTATTCTTGTCCTCACCTTTTTTTTTTTTCCCTTCACTTTTCCCCCTTCCTTCTTCCAGTTTTCTCTATGCATTTTTCCTTCCCTTCCCCGCTTTCCCCTCTCTTTTTCTTTTCCCTTTTCCTTTCTCTTCTCCCCTCCCTTTTTCTCTTCCCCTTTTCTTGTGTCCTTTTTCTCCTTTTCTTCTTCCCCACATTTTTCCCTCTTCTCTCTCCCCAGTGTGCCTTTTCACTCCCTCCTCCTCCTCCTTTCCCTTCTCTCTACCCTTTCCCTCTTCCCCTTTTTCCCGTACCTTTTACTCTTGTCCTCACCTTTTCCCTCTTCTCCTTTTCGTACTGCCCTTTTTCCTTCCTTTTCTCCCTTTCTTTTCCTTTCCTTTTTTTCTGTGCTCTTTTCCCTTTTATTTTCCCTTTTCCTTCTTTCCTTTTTACCTGTGCCTTTTTGCCTTTCACTTTGCCCTTTTCTCCTCTCTTTTCCTTTTCCCTTTCCCTTTTCAAAGCATGGCCAATCACGGCGGTAGGAAGTCGTGCGATAAATCTCATCCTTCGAATGCAATTAGATGATCTCAACCATACAAATTAGGGTTTGATTCATGACATACGCTAAAACTTTATAATATAAGATTCCAAAGTCCATTGTGCCTTTTAGATACCTCAATATACGCTTTGCTGCAATCCAATGTATTTTTCCCGGATTATGATTGTACCTACTCAGCAAGTTTACAACAAACGCTATGTCGGGCCTGGTGCAATTAGCAACATAGGATAAGCATCCAATAAGAGACCTATAAGGTGTTTTTTCCATTTTCTTATCTCTTCTTCTGTCTGGGGACACTGCTGCTCTGATATCTTATGTCCGGGTATTATTGGTGTATCTGCACAATTGCAGTCCTTCATCCCAAATTTTTCCAGCATGTTTTCAATATGCATTCTTTGACTCAGTCCTAACACTTGCTTGTTTCTATCTTATATTATAATGTTGTGTAATGGACCGCACCCTAAATCGGACGGTCGAGGATTTGATTGACCAATGGTGGAGATGATGTGTGCGTGTCTTCAACTAAAATTTCATCTTGACTATGGCTTCAATATGAAAGGGAAAAGGAAAAAGGAAAAGGAAAAGGGAAAAGGGAAAAGGGAAAAGGGAAAAGGGAAAAGGGGAAGGGGAAGGGGAAGGGAAAGGAAAAAAAAGCGATGAAAGGGAAAAGGGAAAAGGGAAACAGAAAAGGGGAAGGGAAAAGGAAAAACGATGAAAGGGAAAAGGGAAAACTATGAAAGGGAAAAGGGAAAAGGAAAAGGGGAAGGGAAAAGGAAAAAGATGAAAGGGAAAAGGGAAAACGGAAAAGGGAAAATGGAAAACGGAAAAGGGAAAAGGGAAAAGGGAAAAGGAAAAGGGAAGGGAAAAGAAAAAAAAACGATGAAAGGAAAAGGGAAAAGGGAAACGGAAAAGGGAAGGGAAAAGGAAAAATGATGAAAGGAAAAGGGAAAAGGGAAAAGGAAAAGGGAAGGGAAAAGGAAAAACGATGAAAGGGAAAAGGGAAAAGGGAAAAGGGAAAAGGGAAAAGGAAAAGGAAAAAAGATGAAAGGAAAAAGGAAAAGGGAAAAGGAAGAGGGGAAGGGAAAAGGAAAAACGATGAA
Organism: Isoetes taiwanensis; assembly: GCA_021234155.1. Classification (NCBI taxonomy): domain Eukaryota; kingdom Viridiplantae; phylum Streptophyta; class Lycopodiopsida; order Isoetales; family Isoetaceae; genus Isoetes; species Isoetes taiwanensis. The sequence continues at coordinate 24,499,083 of JAJEKV010000010.1, read as the reverse complement.
AGGGAAAAGGAAGAGGGGAAGGGAAAAGGAAAAAACGATGAAAGGAAAAAAGGGAAAAAGGAAAAGGAAGAGGAGAAGGGAAAGGAAAAACGATGAAAGGGAAAAGGAAAAGGGAAAAGGGAAAAGGAAAAAGGAAAAGGAATAAAGGAAAGGTAAGAGGAAAAAGGAAAGAGAAGGAGAAAAGGAAAATGGAAAGATAAAAGAAAATAGAAAAAAGAATAGAATAGGCGAGGGGGGAAAGGGAACGAAAAAAAAAAAGAGCACCATGAGAAGGGTAAGAAGTAAAGGTGAGAAAAGGAGAAAAAGGTAAGGGAAAATAAGAAAAGGTTGCAAAGTCTATGAAAAAAAAAGAAAAGTAAAAAGGAAAAAGAGAGGGGAAAAGGGAAAAAGAGAACTTGAGAAAAGGGAAGCGAGAAAAAGAGAAAAAATGAAAGGGCGTGAAAAAGGGGAAAAGAGAAAGGGTGAAGAAAGAGAAAAAGGAAAGCAAAAGAGCATCGAGAAAAAAGGAAGAGGGAAAGGATGGAAAAATGAGGAAAAAGGTGGGGGAATTAGAATAGACAAAGGGTAGGGAGCAAGGAATAGGAAAAGAGGAAGGAGAAAAGGGCACACGAAAAAAAAGGGAAGAGGGAAAGGGTGAGGAAATAGAAGAAAGAAAGGAAAAAAGAGTATGGGAAAGGGAAAAGAAAAAGAAACAAGAAAGGAGAAAGTGGAAAGGGGAAAAGGGGAAGAAGATGGGGAAAGAGGCATATGAAAAGCGAAAAGGGAACGTGAAAGGGAAAATGTAAAGGAAGGGGAAAGAGAAAGGAAAGGGAAAAAGGGAACATCAAAAAGCAAAAGGGTGGGGAAAGTATGAAAAGGGAATGGAAAGTTGAAAGGAAAAAGGGAAGCGGAAAAGGAGAAGGGAAAAGCAAAAAAGAGCATGAGGAAAAAAAGAGGAGAGAGAAATGGGAAAAGAGATGGGGAAAATGGCACGTGATCAAGAGGAAGAGGGTGGGGAAAAGGAAGAAAAGGGCACATGAAAAGGTAAGCAAAAGAGCGAAAAAAAAATGCATGAGAAACGGGAAAGAGAAAAGGAAAAGGAAAAGGAAGAGGAAGGGGAAAAGGAAAGGGAAAGAGAGTAGTGGAAAAATGGGAAGAGCGGGGAAAGATAAAAAGGAAGGGAAAAAGCTGATAAGAAAAAGAGAAAGAAAAAAAGGGAAAGGGGAAAGGGAAGGCAAAGGGAGGGAGAACGGGGTTAGAAAAAAAAAAGGGAGAATAAAAAAAGAAAGAAATTAAAGGTTCCTAATTTATGCCCAGCAAGGCTGGGTACCATTACTAGTCTCTATATACTTCAATACCCAAGAATCTCCTTAATTCGCCAAGATCTGTCATTTGGAATCTTTTATTCAAAATGCCTTTACGATAATTCAAAGTTTCTGTACCTTTAGCAATCATTATGTTATCATCAACGTAAAGAGCAATAATGCACCATTCATCTCTGTTTCTGAATCTGTATAAATTTCCATCATAGTTAAGCTTTTCAAATCCTTGCTCCTGCAAGTAACCATTCATGCATTTATACCATTCCCTCGGGGATTGTTTCAAACCATATACTGCTCTTTTTAGCTTCCACACTTTCCCTTTTTCTGTTTCAAAACCTGGCGCTTGTCTCAAGTATATCTCCTCTTCTAATTTTGCATTCAAAAAAGTTGTGCTGACATCCATGTGATGTATCTCCAGATCACACGAGTTTGCAATTGACAAGAGAATTCTCAGACTATTTATTTTGACTAACGGAGAAAAAGTCTCGTCATAATCATAGCCACGTTTCTGAGTAAACCCTTGTGCCACTAACCTTGCTTTAAATTTGTTAGGTTTACCATTGCTTCCTGGCTTAATTCTGAACACCCATTTGTTGCCTATAATATTTTTTGTTTTCAGGCTGATCAACAATATCATCCTTTATTATAAAGTTTTAGTGTATGTCGTGCATAAAACCCTAAAACTTTCCACGGCCCAGATTTCACTTAAAATTTTGGATTTCCTTGCAGACGATAGTATTAGGGCCCTGAAATAGCGGCCATGGATTTCGCCTGTATTACCTCTGTGCCGTGGTTGTAGCTCTGTGCCTCGGCTGGAGGCTAAGCTTAAGGATGTTGGAGCAGTTGGAGTTTTGTTCGAGCTTTGGAGGCCATAGCTGCACAACACGCCTCCATACTTTCTCTCCAGACCTGCCTTTGTCGAGGCAGAGCATATTAGCTACAATCTATAGAGCTCGGCGATGGCATCCTATGGTGAGCTATGGGGAAATCTTAGAAAGATCTGCAACACTCTTCTCTTAAGCCATAGCAGGTTAGAATCATTCAGATTTAGGAACACTATACTGTGTATGCAAGGATATCAGAACAGGCAGATATGGTGAAGACCCAATGCATTAATGTCCTGCATGCTAAACTGCAGCCTTTAAAGCCCATTCACAGGACTGCAGAATCGAGACACGGTTTGGGTTCAAAATCAACCCTTTCACATTAAATAAGTCTAGAGCAAAGCATGGTTGAAATATGGCCATAAAAACCGACAACCCAAGAGTTAAATGCCTCATGAAGCCTTCGATTACGATAAAATGGGACCTAAAACAAGGGTTTAGTTTACCAGGATTAAATCAGAATGGATAATGCGTTGAAGTTCCAGAATTAATTCTGTGAAGGCAGAAGAACAGTGGGCAGAGTTTTCTGCTGCAAAATGGCGGATCAGAGCCTGAGATTTAGAGTTAGAAGTGCGGTTTTTTGGATTTTGATGGTGGGTTATGCAGAGGAGAGCAAGGGGCAATTGGGTTTTAGTTTTACGCAAATGTCTGTCCGCGAGAGAATGTGGTGTTTAATCTTTGTTAGAAGCGCCTCTCTTTTGGATAGTACCATTCCGCCCAAGCTTGCGTCTCATGTTCCATATTTGTTTTTCGTAGAGGTCGACATTGCAAAAGAGTTTCAGTCTGTTTTAAATAAAGAATATCAGGTATCATATCTACGCTGTGGGCGGTCTTTAGTCTTACTTGGCTCCTCCGATGTGGTTTAATTTTCGAGGTTACTTTCGGTGCTATTACAAAATGGACTTCGGATGTGGTACATGCTATGATATCAGAAATTTAAACAAAGTTCCATAAGTTTGAATGAAATACTCTGTATTCTACTGCTGACACAGATTTAACATGTTGCAAAATGGCCCCCTTTGAAGTGATTAAGCAGGAAATGGCTTTTCAGGGATTTTCCAAGCAGCAAAAAATGATCTATGCTAAGGTTGCAGGAGACTTTATCTTTGGGTATATGTTGTCATTTCTTTTGCTAGATATGTTAGTATTCTACGTCATGTGCCATGACTACATCAAAGTTGTATTAGGAAACGTAACTTAAACATCAATTTCTTAGTTTGGCCTTTATACAGATTGAGAGTGAGTGATTATTTGTGTTTATGGTGTTTCAAATGGTTGATACGCTATGTATTAACATACCAAATCCTTTATATGCTTTCTGAATTTACATTGTATTGTAGTTCTCTGTACACACTTGCTTATGATGTGCCCTTTCTTTGGCTTGCATAAGCTTTCTATTGCTTTTATCTTATTTTGTGCTACACATCATTTACGTATGAAAGAAGAGATTACTTGGAGGAGTCTGCGGGGGTAAATGCAAATTGCTTATTGTAGAAGTCTCATATCTGTTGCAACACTCCAACACTACGGAAGGCGGATCTTTGCAATCTGGTTTCTTTGACTTGCATAGCTTGGAAGATGGTTAATTGGCTGCAAATCTTATGTAAAACGTGCTTGACTAGATGTTGCAGAAGAATGCCTTACACATAGCCACCAGGACGCACTACATACCTCTGGACTACCAAAAAAATAGCATTCTGAAAAGAGCAGTTTATGTCTTATGGCCTTGCTGGAAGTCCTGTAAGAACAGTTTGTAATCTTGAAGTCTCTCAATAATTTTTTCGTGATCATATGCCCATCTGTAGAATCTTAAAATGATTCGACATTCTTTGGCAGGACAATGGCACTGGATAATGATACTTGGGTTCTTACAATAATGGCATATTATTCCGTAATAGCCATTATCCCCAGCTCTTAATGTTTGTGGCTCTCCTAATGGTCCTCCAATAGACGTTTGTGGTTGTCATGTATTTGGCAGGTCCAAGCAAGCATGATGGGCAGCTTTATTTCAATGAGGTATATAGTGGCAATGTAATCAATATCTGGTGTGTATTTCAGGTTCTCAAAATGAAGGTTATATTATGCATTTCTTAGAATTTTGCATTTCTTATTTTATTTCTATCATTTCTATCATGCGGGCATACTTCACTCCAATTGTATTTGTTGGAGTATCAAAAGCATGCCAGGAAATATCATTACAGGATATTTGTTGGAGTATCAAAAGCATGCCTGGCACTTCATTAACCTGTTATATTACCATGTGCCTAGGCCTAGAGTTGCCTTAGATAAAATTCTTTTCATTACATTACATAATTCTTTTTGGCTGGGGCAGCATGAAGCCATTGGGAATAAGGAAATTTGAGACCGGTTTTTATGGCCTTCAGTGTCTATGGTTGCCTAAACTATGGTCAATGTCTGGCCTAACATTTAATCTGGTCAAATTCGTTGACATGTATACACGCTATACAGATATTCAAATGATGTGCCCATACATTTCAAAAAGAGATGTCGTAGCCAATGGGTCTAGCCTGATCCCATTTCCTTTATTTGCAGACCTTGGTGTTGAATGGATTGTAACAATCGGTGGAGTGGAGCATTTACTATGTATGTATTTGGACCACATTTAGCAGCACAAGTGCACAATAATCCTGTCAATTGAGATGATATCTTTTTCCGAAAATTAAGATCATGTACTGCTTGCATTTGTTGTGTCATGATTAGCTTTTGAGTTTGGCATGTGTGTTTTGAGTCAAAATTTTTGCTGTTATCATAGATGGACATCCTGATTCCTTTGCGGGCTCTTTTATGTAGCTAGCAAGACCCATAGAGATTTGCATCTCTGTGTTTTTATGACATGAGCACACATTCTTATTCCATTTCAAACTTGACAGGATAATGATGGTGGAAACAATAGGAACGGTATGCTTACATTAAGGCAACGAAATCGAGCATTGGAACTGTCTCATACTTTGATGTACAAATCCCAAATTGGCACTTTTTATTGTTCACATTGTACATCCATGAGAAATGTTGTTCAATCTACATTTCTGCAAAAATAGCACACCTTCTAGAGTTTAGACTTGGAATAATGTCCTTATGTCTTATTCTTTAAGCGTTCTGAAGATTAATAAGTGGGAAAGCTTGGCAACTTATATTTTAGGTTTGTTATTTAACTTCTTTCAAGCTAATAACAAACTTAAATAATTATCTTAACTATAATTAACCTAAATACAATAATATAACAAACCTTAATAATTATCTTAATTATAATTATCTTAGTTTTGGCATCAAGGTCAAAACTTCTACGAGCAATCACTATAATCTAAAAGCGTTCAACAAATTCAATGCCGCCATCATAATTGTTAACTAAAGCTTTTTAAATTAGCAATGACCAAGAAAATGACTTCAAAGAAATGGAAAAGAAAGAAAGCAAAATGAATTTAAATGAAAGGAAATGATGTAAGGGACTAGCCAATAAAAACTCTTTAAAGACAAAGAACCAACATAATGTCTTATACATTAAACACTACGGGCTAAATGCACAAGCAACCTAGGGCACAAGAGAAAAACATTATCTAGGCCAAATGCATATAGTATCATCATGTATATTATGAATAGTCTTTGTTCATTGATAGGTTCCAAACTTAGCCCAGCAATGCTGAACTTCGTTTTCTATACAAAACTAATGTTTTTGAAAGTCCAAAGGACCTTTTATGCTTAGCATGTAATAGAATAATATCTACAATAATGCTTGGCTGCATGTAAAGCTTATGTCATTTCGTAAATAAATTATGCATTTCATTATACAAAACCAATACATTCTTTGAACACAATCAACTAATAGATTCTTGGAACAAAACTAACCAAATTGTCATGGGCACTATGCTAAACGATAAAAGCAAACTCTAAAGTCTTGGATGGAATAAAATGGCACAAAATCTGCTAATACCAACATAAAGGGAAGAATAGAGGAGTTGCAATAGCTGGAGAAACAACTCAGTATTATTGTTGCCTTATCATTTACAAGTTTCCAACTTATGCCCAGCAACGCTGGGCACCGTTACTAGTACATATTTGTTCTCTTGAATGCATTCATTTCCTCATTCATTGCTTCTATCCACTGTTTTGCATTCTTTCCAGTTACTGCATCATGATAATTCCTTGGTATCTCTGAATTTTCCAAAATAAGTATATCAAATATACTATGTAATTCCCCTTCATGAGTTTGAAGCCTCTTGCTTCTTCCACCTTCGTTTCTACCATGCAATTCCAGCAACTCTCTATTCTCATCCTTAAGAATTTGTGCTTCTGTTCTTTTTGGCCTTCTTTTTTGTTCTATAATTTCAGTGGTCTTATTTCCCTGCTCTAATTCTGCTTCAGACTTAGTGTCCAGATCTGATCCCAATTGATTATTCTCTTGCATAATTTCTGACAATGAGTCATTACTAGCATGCTGCCCTGACACTTCATAACCTATTTCACTGTCATCATCAAAGTGAACCATCCTTTGTTTATTTGCATGCTCCTCAGGAATAATTGTGTCCCCTTTGTCCTCCTGTACCATAAGATTTGTGTTCTCAGTATTCTTCATGTTAACTTGTGGAATTTTTTTGTAGTATTGCTGCTCATCGAATATGACATCACGGCTGATTATAATTCTTCTTTTCTCAGGGTCATATAATCTCCATCCTTTGGAGTTCCAGTCATATCCAACCAAATAAGTTATACATGCTCTGTTATCTAATTTTTTTCTCAACTCCTTAGGTACATATGCAAAGGCAAGGCAGCCATATGCCCTTAAATGATCATAACAGGGCATTTTTCCAGACCATAACATCTCTGGAACAGCTCCATTTATGCTGGAATTTGGTAACAAATTTTGAACGTGAACAGCAGCTTTTACTGCCTCATCCCAGACGAAATTTGGAAGTCCTGAGTATTTTATCATGGATCTAACAGCATTTAGAATCGTTCTATTTTTCCTTTCCGCCACTCCATTTTGTTGAGGAGAAAATCTGCAAGTCATTTGCCTCCTAATTCCTTTGTCAGCACAAATTTTTTTAAATTCGTAAGATAAATACAAAACTCCTCTGTCTAATCTTATGCACTTCACCTTCCTCCCTGTTTGAGTTTGTACTTCTGCAACAAAAAGTTTTAGTGCATCATATGCCTGATCCTTTGTTTTCAAACAGTAGCATTGAGTCTTTCTGCTAAAATCGTCTGTAAATGTCATGAAGTATCTATTTCCAGTCATGCTAGTGACATTTATAGGTCCACACAAATTTGTATGAACTAAATCCAAGATTCCCTTTGCTCTTTTGGTTGACTTTTTAAAAGGTAACCTTGTCTACTTTCCTAAAATACAGCCTGCACATAAGGTTTTCTTTATGTCATCATTCTTTGCTGCTATCATGCCTTTGTTTGCCATCAATTCCACATTAATCATATTAGTGTGGCATAATCGAGCATGCCAAGTATTTAAGGATGCACATTCTATCACATTCAAGGTAGGTAGATGCTCAAGATCAAGACCAAACAAATTGCCAACTCTCTTTCCAACAAACTTTAATTCATTTCCAAAGAAAATTTTACATTTGAGTTTCTCAAACACGACCTTATAACCAAGGTCAACTAACTGACATACAGAAATTAGATTTCTAACTAGATTGGGCACGCACAAAACTTCCTTCAGCTCAACAGCTTTTCCTTTTAGATCAAAAATCTCCAAAACTCCAGTGTCCTCAATTTTTTGTAATGCTCCATCTCCTAATTGTACGTGTCCAACTCCAAACTTCTTGCAATTTTTCAAAAGCTTTAAATTGCATGTCACGGTTTTCTCTGCTCCTGAATCTATTATCATAAACTTGTTTTCCTTCTCTTGTACTATATTCATGGCTGGATTTCCTCTGAATTTTCCTCTTCCAAAACCTCCTCTGATATTGGCATTTCTATCCTTACCACGCCCCCTGCCAACTGCACTCTTAGGGCTTGGACAGTTTGCTGCTATATGTCCCTTACCATCGCAAGTTGAAGCACTTTATTATCTTGGTCTCATTGGGACAGTCAATTTTCAAATGTCCATATTGATGGCAATTAAAACATGGCCCAAGTTTTTCTTTACTGATACTTCCTTTCCTTTTTGCTTTTGCAGCGTACAAGATTTCGGCAGATTGATCATTGTCTTCAACTCCACTTCTCCTTTGCTCAAATTCAGTCCTGATCATTCTTATAGCATGCTCTTTTGAAGTGGCAACGTTTCTTATCAAGGTGGCCAGCTGAACATTGTGAGACACAGCTCTAGCCAAAGACAATATTTGATACTCCTCATTCAATACAATTCCAGCTCCTTCAAGATCAGCTATTATTGAATCAAACTTTTCAAAATAGTCTGTCATATTATCTTTCTCATAAAGCTTAAGCTTTCTAAGCTTTTTTTCTAAAACATCTATCTGTGACGAGGTCTTTACTTCATATTGTTTGATCAAATATTCCCACATTTTCTTAGGACTCATACCTCTCAATTTCAGTTTGATTGCTGCTCCAACTTTGCTAGTTATTATGGCCTGAGCTTCCATAACCTTCATGGCTTCACTTTGTCCTGCAACTCCTGCAGTCAATCTTGAAGTAACAGCACCACTGGTATTACTTCCCCCCCCCTGTTGTTGGTCCTCCAACCTCTGAGCTCTCACCTTCTTGTGCATTTGAATCTCCTGTACTTGATCCAGGTGAAGCCTTGACAGCATCTTCATCAACAAGATACCATAAATTTTCAAACTCCAGTACTTGCGTGATGCTTTGTTTCCAGATCTGGAATCCACCTTCTCCCTTAAACACTTCAATAGAAGTCAGTAAATTGGCACCAAATCGTGTAGACATTTCTTAAACTTGGCTCTGATACCAATGAAGATTGGAGTTAACTAGATATTTCAAGCAAATTCACAAATTTAACTAGCCCAATTCAATAAGGGAAATTGCATAATCACTTAGTAACCATGGGATATGGTATTTCCAATGCTCAATGAAACAAAATATCTTCAATGGTTTATTTACTTTCTCGACACTGACTTCTTTGACAGCCCAAGCCGGCTTGATTATGATCTGCAAGCCACTTTCCGGTTAACTCAAAAACATAATAGATACTAATTCATTTCATTTTCTTAGTCCGGCATTCATGCCAGAACGATCTGCTGTTGCCGCTCAAAAATAAGCTAATTTTTCAAGCGAGCCTTTTTTGGCTTAACACCATTCGATACTTCAAATATCTTCTTCTAAAAATAATGATCTTTATTTTAAGCAAACTTCAACCATATAATCTATTGAGACCATTGGGTTCAATCAACTCCCTTGAAACTATGAACTTGTCCTTTTGTTCTTTATTTTGTTCTTCTGTTCTTCAAGTCTATGTCAAACAATAGATCTTGAATAATCATGAGCATCATGATTATTCATGGTTGTGACTTAGGTAAGGCAAGGTATTTTCAGTTCATGCTTATGCGATTTGATCTCTTAGCAGCAAAGCTCCCGATACAGCTCAGTTTCGTCTTTCAGCTTCAAGTTTTCATATCTTGGGGCTTCTGTGTTGTGTTTCTTTGCTTCTATCGGGATTGAAGGGGATTTCTGAGCAGATCATATGCTTTTAGTCTGATGGGTACGACATGGATGCATGCTTGGGACTGCAGTTCTTTATGTATGGTGGCAGCAATAGGTCCTTTAGGAGGAAGCTAAAACGTTATCAACATGAACGAGCTCAGTCTGGATGCTACTCCCTGTGGTATGTCACTTGCTTTTGTGCATATAGATGGAGTCAGGGGCTTTCAGATAAACAGATTCTAGACACTTAGATGGCTGCACTCACTGTGGTTATGTAAGGAATGGTTGCACTCACTGCAACCTGGGAATTTGTTGCTGCACTCATTGCAGCTATGCTGCACTCACTGCAGATTTATGCTTTTTTGTTATACCTTGGCTCTCTTTATTTCATTGGAAAAGCTTATGTATGCCTGCAGAGATTGCCCTGGTTTTTTAAACATGAAAGAAGCAATATCCCCACAAGGTTCAGGTCTTATTGCTTAGGTTCGATGTGGATGAGCAGGGCAGTGGTATTGCATTGTAATCATTCAAGACCAGCTACTTCACTTAGTCTTGTTTCAGGATACATCCTATTTGCTTTGGCTCTAAGTAGTTGTGGTCACAAAAAGAGCACCCTAGATTTATTTAGCCGGCATCTGGGTGCTTCCATGTTATTGCTTCTACCAAATGGCCAGGAAAATGGACTGTAGTGATTTTCTTGTTATTGGGCAGTCCACTATATGTGAAAAGTTTCGGGAGAGGGTTTAAGGGTGCACTTAGTGGACTGGAAATGGCAAGTTGGCCTTAGCTTGAAGCATTATTTTGCAGAAGTGGTAAGCCTTAAGTGACTGGAATTGCAAGATCTTTGTCTAGCGTTCTTCAAAGGACCTGTAGCCTAATATGTGGATTTTGTTGGAGATTTGTTGTTTTCATGTTGCCCTCTCCTATCCCAGCTAGGAGGTGGTGTGGGACCTAGAGAAATCATAATGAAGGGAGGCCAGAAAATGTAGGAGATCTATTAGCCACTTGGTACGGGAGGACTAAGTGCCTTGCTATTGCCTGCTATGATTAGCTGGTAGATTAGAAGGATGACACTCAAGCAAGAGACTGAAACGAGGTGCAAAGGATGTGGACCACCTATTTGGGAGGGCCTTAGGACAAATGTGTTTGGAGAAGATGGTGAGGACACCTACACCTAGTACTCTTTTGGAAAAGTAGTAGTGCTCTCCTTTTAGTATCTTGATGCATTTGGGGTGAGGTCCAAGTTAACGCGCGGAAGGAAGCTCCTTTGAACTTGTCTTTTATCTTGTATCTTCGGGGAGGAGCGTCAGACGGTGGTGTTGTCCTTATATTTCACGTGATCTTTTGCCTTGTATGGCCTTACGGAGCTATGTTATTTTCTGTTCCTGCATTTGGGTTATCACAGCAGTGGATGAAATTCCATATCTGATCTGGAAGAGATCGTTAGTTTCTGCGATAAAATACTTTCTATCTGGCCTATTGTGGAGCCACTTTTGTAATAAGGTCATTGTACCAATTATTATTAATAAATAAAAAAATCTTACCTTCAAAAAAAAATCATGAGCATCACAGATTTCTCCCAATATTACATGAACAATATCTTCATAACTCGGATCTAAGATCTTTGTGTACATGTCACATTCTTATCTAAGAATAACTTGGTTCTAATATCTTGGAGTTATTTCTTGGAAAAAAGGCCATTGCCTTTTTTAACCTTTTCACTTATGACCTTTTTTTAGTCCTTTTACTTTCGTTCCCTATAGATACGAGCTTGAAGCCTTGCATTTGTAAAGTGCTTGGTGTATAGTAGACCAAAGATGGACCACAATAATGAACATAACTTAGGTATCCAAGACGTTGGCATCGTTGACAATAATGAACATAACTTAGGTATCCAAGACGTTGGCATCGTTATCAACCCTACGGTAAGACATGTTTTCTATTGCATCCAAAAAAAAAAGTGTCAAATTAACATCATGCTTTTGTTTTATAGGCACCCATAGAAAATGATACAGATAATGTGCTCCAACACATTGCTCAGCTGGAGCAATCAATCAATCATTTACATGGTTCAATGACGTCATTTGACGTGAACTTGGATGAACGCCCCAACATCACGCTTCCACAATTGAATGCACTTCAAGCTACACTTCGTCAACACCTAAACGAACGAATCCAACAACATATTCTTGGCACCCGTTCATTTTTATCCTTTATACAAAAATTACGAAAAGAGAAAATCCAAGAGATACAACATGAACGACGAAATCCATAGCAAAGCTTGAGTTAGTTACCAACAACCTATAGGTCCAGATGATTGATTAGTGGATAATGTATGTCCTATTGTTCTGTTGCATATACATATGGGCTACCATATGATACAACCCAAATTTTTGCTATAAAAAAAAGTTATAAAAGTTAGGAACATCAGTTCTATTGTATATTCTATATTTCTTCTCCCAATGGCTCTTGCTACAAATAAATAAAGTTTTATATCATCTTAAAAAAGACATCGAAAAAAACACGAAAAAAACGGGGGTAAAAGGTGTAAAAGGTAAAAGGTGTAAAAGGTTAAAAAAAAAGGTAAAAGGTGTAAAAGGTAAAAGGTAAAGGTGTTTTCCACAATTATGATACAAGTGCCTACATAAAAACGGGGGGGGGGGAGGGTGTAAAAGGTAAAAAAGGTAAAAGGTAAAAGGTGTAAAAGGTAAAAGGTAAAGGTGTTTTACACCTTTATCACCCTTTTCACCTTTTTTCCATATTATAAAATAGGAAGATTTAGCTTTCAAGAACCGCGGAGGACCCAAGGCACATGGAGCAACATAATGAGCAAGGAGTTATCTATATTGAACTTGAAGGAGACAATGAATGGGACACTAAGGAGCAACAAGCACAAAATAGAGAGGGACATAATGAGCAAACACGTATCTACATCGGACTTCAAGGAGACGAACACATGGAGACTGAAAACCAACAAGCACAAAACCATGAGAGAGACGACCAATAGACACAGGACCAACAACAAGAGCCTGAGATCAGTAGCCAAGAAGAAGTTGTGGACACATCAGTGGTTGAGATTATCAACCAACAAGAAGTTGACAAGATAGCAGACCTTATATACACAAGTGACAATATGCTCCTAGCTACATCACAAAGAGTTATTGACTTTGACTATAAGCTTACCTCAAAACCTGCTCAAGTTAACAACATGCTCCCACTCAGAACTGCTATGTACAGGCACCGTGCTATGCTACTCAAAGCTCTTAGAGATACCAATGCAACACTATCTAACATGAAGGATTTAGGTTTCTTTTAAATATTGTTAAAACATTTGTAAAATCGTTGTTGTAATAAAAAGTTATAAAAATTATAAAAGTTGAAAACTTTCAGTTTTGTTATATATCCACATTCTCCAAATGTCTCTTCCAAACATAAAAGGCACTATTTGGACAAAAAAAATGACAACACCACCTTTTACCTTTTCCCTCAAATGTAAAAGGCACCATTAAACTTTTAAAAAGGCAAAACACCTTTTACCTTTTCCCCCAAGCGTACAAAGGCAAAACACCTTTTACCTTTTACACCTTTTACCTTTTATCTTTTACACATTTTACTTTTTACCTTTTACCCCTTTTACCTTTTACACCTTTTACTTTTTTTGGCAAGGCTTAAATACATTCATGGAGGAGCAACGACTCACAAATCATCAACATCCTCCTCACACCTAATTCGTAATGACGGAAGAACGAAAAAGAAGGCGTGCATCCGAGAGAAATTACTATAGGGAGAAGCATGCTAATTAAACTTTAAAAAAGGCAAAACACCTTTTACCTTTTCCCCCAAGCGTAGAAAGGCAAAACACCTTTTACCTTTTACACCTTTTACCTTTTGAACCTTTTACACCTTTTACACATTTTACCTTTTTTGGCAAGGCTTAAATACATTCATGGAGGAGCAACGACTCACAAATCTTCAACATCCTCCTCATACCTAATTCGTAATGACGGAAGAACGAAAAAGAAGGCGTGCATCCGAGAGAAATTACTATAGGGAGAAGCATGCTAGAGAGACATCACAGGACCGTGAAGCTCGATTGGTAAGGAAGGAAGGAAGGAAGGAAGTTTATTTTAACGTCCACGGAGGCCAGAGGCCTATGAGACGGTACATGCAGAGAACAGGCAAAAAAGCCAGAAACCCCAACACCAAAAAACAAACAATGTAACTGTACAGTAGAACCCTACTACCGGGATGAAAAAACCCCCACTTGGGAGGAAAAACCCTAACAGTAGGCTCTCAAATACCATGCCCCAGAAGAGCAAGTCGGCGGCGAAATCTGCGGGATGTAAGCTCGGTCAGCTACCATAGGTGATGCGAGTAAGCGATGTAGCGGTGTGTCCGAGCATCTAAGATCGGTGTGCCTTTTGCTCGGACATGGGCATATCTTTGGGCTGCCATTTGGAGGGCATGGTGCTCATCCTCTATCCGTGCATCTCACAACAACGACATATCCTCTCCTCCACAGGGGATCCGTGCCGCCATTCACCCCGACTGTTTCAATTACGAGGTAATGGGAACTGTCCTTATGGCAGCAATAGCTCTCCGTTTCTTCCGCGAGAGATGTGTGCTTTCAAGTACCGATGGGGTCCATGCTCAAGGCGGGATTAATCTGCGTGTGATAGTGCTCTGTCTTGGGCTTTGCAAGAGTAGAGGCATCCACGGGGGTGGCAGCATAGCCCGCATCAATTGCCCATTGCGCATCGAATCTGCGAGTCGCGACCATGTTGGTAATCCATAGACCACCTCTAAACCATCCCTTACGATTGCTTTCGTGCCATACCCTCTTGACCCGGCATTTGGGGGCCCTGCGTTAACAACGCGGCTGTGTGGGGGCAGCGATGCTCATCCATCCCATCCACCTTATGGAAGCAAGTAAGATGCTGCGCGCCAGCGAATCTTTGTAAAGGCGAACCCCGTCTCATACAACAAAATCTGATCACGATGCGGTGTCCTTCACTCCCAAACTATATGTCAAGAAAGCTTTACGCACCCTTTCCAACCTATCCCGTGTGTTTTGCTAGCTGCTTTGGGCCCCAAACCTCCACCCCATATAGTAGCAGGCTCGACCAAAGCCCTAAGCGGGTGTGCTCTCCTCGCCCGATCCGCAGAGATCTGTCCAGGCAACACAGCGTTTTGCCTTTGCATATAAAGCCTTCCAACCTGCTGCGGCTCTCCTCTCTACACACTCATCCCACGGTATGTTAGTAGTGAAATCAATTCCCGGATACTTGAAGCTCGCACCATCTCCACTTCTCCCCCTGTAATATAACTTCAGGGATAGGGTGTTGCGAGGACGGGATCGCGAGAAGCTTAGTTTTGTGCAAGTTCACTGTCATTCCGTTGCCCCACGAGAACCCGAGGGCATCAAATCTTCTTGCATCTTTGCTGGCCGTGCTAGCAAAGCTACATCATCCGCATATAGTAAGCGGCTCCGAGGAGAGGTCGCCTCGGATAATTGCACCCCGGCTCCCCATGGTGCTTTGCATCCCGTCTCCAAGCTATCAATGTACAACCCAAAAGCGTTGGAGACAACAGCAGCTCTGCTTAACTCCATAGTGCTAGCTGCCGTCGATCTTCATAAGGAAGTGCGGCATAAATCCCATTATAAAGCTGGTGCACCCCATTGCGCAACTCATGTGGAACTTCGCCAAGTCTTGCAACCTCGCAGCGGCATGTCTGCGGGGGCGGTATCATATGCGGTCTTAAAATCTACAAAGCAGCAATACAAGTCTGTCGGCGCATAAAACTTTGCCTCCATCAACACTCTCAAAGTGAAGATATGGTCGATTAGGTGGGTGGTGGGTGGCAGCTTTGCTGGCCAATTACGCACCCACAGCTTCCTCGGCCCACTTAGTGAGTTTCTTCTCCACCACCCTGCCGGGGAGCTTTGCAAGCGGCGAGCTTACCATAATCATCCGGTAATTCGCCCGGCTCATCCGTATTACCGGCTTTATGCCGCGGGAACAACCTTACTAACCATCCCTCACGGGGGGCCCCTGCTCGAGGCACGGTTAATGATCACCGTCGGGGTCCCTACCGCGGATGGGCCACCCCATTTCAGCGGCTTCGACTGCAGCCCTGTAAAATCCTTTGCCTTGCCATTCGCGGATGCACGAGACCTGCTGGACATCCTCCGGCGTGAGCTGCGGTACCTTTCCTACCGATCCGGGACCACGGTATTAGCTCACGGGGTTCATATAACTCACATAGCGGTGCATCCATTGCTCCACACTTACATTACCAGCCACACGGGCGGTACGGTATAACACCTTACGCCAAAAAGCTTTTGGCTCTGCCATGAGCATGTCAAGCGAGCTCACGGGTTTTACGCCATGTATCTCCCTTTCTTGGCTTTTTAGAAAGAGCTTATAGGAAACTGCGGGGCTGTGGGCGCAAGCGTGGATCTATGACCAAGCGCGGTGGCTCTTTAGAGCCTTGCAATCAGCATCAAACCACGGGTTCTCGGGGAAAATCTTGGCGGTGTCCCTCCTTGGAGGGCCCTTCACTGCAAAGGAAGCCCGGCGGTACGCAAGCGGCGCCCTCACCGACCATGCACTTTGTCTTTGCGATTGTGTAAAGCTATCAAACCAACAGATTCATCTTGTCCACAGCCGATGGCGTGGGATATATGGTAACCCTCCGCCCCCTTTGCGGTGTCTCCACTATTGAGTGCTCCCAATTCGGCGTGACATAAAGCGGGTAGTGATGCGACAAAGCCTCCTCATCCCCATTGCTTGTGCCAATGGGAAGTGTGTAACCATGTCAAGTCTTTGCTGGGGGCGAGAAGGTAATCAACACACTAGCTCCCCATCACGCCTATCACTCTGAGTGTGGCCATGGCGCATACCATTACAAATTACCATGTCAAAAACACGGCGAGGAAATTTGGACCATTTGTCTGTCAAATGGTCTAACCACCATATCACGGGAGTGCCGTGTATCTTTGAATAGCGGTGTCTCAAGCCAAAGCGGATCAGCATTAAGCGTCACCTTGGAAGGTCACCGACTACATTTGCTGCCCGTCACGAGCATTGAAATCTCCTAGCAAAAATACGTCACGATGTCTATGGCGGTCTATGTCATCATCTGATTCCCTATCTGACATCACGGACATGCATTATGCGCATCATGTACTGGTAGAACTTAGAGCTGCATGGGGAATGTAGCAGCTAGCAAAAACAATGGGACATGACCGGGGCTCTAATACCATTACCCACATGTAGCGGTTAAATGCATCGGACTTCGAAGTGTGATCTTGCATGCTAAAGCGTCCCTAAAGTAGCAAGCCACTCCCGCCGTGCCAGCGTCGCCATGGCTCATTAGCAAGTGAGAAATGCTTTGATATCCTCGGATATGCGGCAATCGATGCCCTTCATACTCCCATGTCTCCTGCGGGGAAGGCGATGTCCATGTCTGTCGCGATCCCATTCAAAGCCACTGCCCATACGCCACGGGAAGCCCCTACAATTCCGGGGAAACAATGCGAAGACACTTTCCCTATCTTTGAATTGCGGTTGTGGACCCATCGAGTGCGAGGATCTTTGCTTTGTGGTTGGCATAACTTCGGGCAGCCTGGCGGCGGGACCACGATGGATGTCTTTGCGGTTGTGGAAGGCCTCAATCCGCCCTCTCCCGGCCTGCGGCTGATGCCCCTGGACCGCTCGCCTGTGTGGCCGGCTGTTAGGGGGAGTGTTGCCTCGCCAAGCTGTCGGCGAGGAGGCACATATACCTTCATCTTGCCATTAACCAAACCAGCAGCCCCTCCGGCTTGCCGAATCTCTCTTATCTTGACCAACTCTTGGCTTCTTTCCCATTGTTGCGGTGGTGTGAGATCGGATCGGTATATGGATGTACCTTTCAAAGCGGCGAGTGCGGTGCAACAACAAAGATTTTGCCTCCCAATCCAAGGCGCAAACTTAACTAGCAGAGGTCTCATGCTCGGTCCTCCGATCCTGATTGGACTCTTGATAACCAAATCATGTAATTGGAGCTTTGCAATTACGGGGTGGTAAGCTTACCGGCAAATCCTCGCCTTGCTCCTCCGGCAATCCCCGCTTTAATAAGGTTGGCGTGCACGGATGTCTTGCTCCTCACGAAGTACCCGCTGATTCCCTAAGCCACCTCGGCCTACGGTATGGGGGTGCTGGTGCAGACGGCGTGGTGCACTCCGGACTTCGTTGCACCTCCATTCGGAGGTCCCTGCATCTCTTCTTTGTAAGTTGGCCATATGGTTCTCTATATGTGAGCATCTTCGACATCTCCTGCACATGCGCCTTTGCTTCATCAAAGGAATTGGAGCCTGCCCCCCCTTTGCTTCCACATCCTTTTCCTTAGCATCTATCCGACCAGCCATGCTTGTGACTTGTACAATCTGCTGCGGCAACCCGTCATGTCAGCCCGTGCTTGCGCCATGTCTTCCATCCACTATTTGGTGGACCTTATCAAGCGGTGCCCCATCTCCGTGACTAGCTGCGTTGTTGCTTGTATCTCCCCTCTTATCTGGTCATTAGACTTTTGGGCTCCCCTGCAATCATAATCCCCGAGCCGTACTTCCACAAGGGAAATTCGCTATTTCTGTTGGAGAAGCTGCTTCTTGAGCGCAGCCCCTGGCAGATGGTCCCGTGATGCCTCCAAGCTTGCCAGCTTAGCCTGGAAGGAACCGGCCTGTTCCTGTACAACCCTGATTGCCTCAGCCTGTGATACCTGCTCTGATGGGGACGAGGTATCCAAATTGCGGGCTCTTTTCTTCAACGCATGCATGCTGTCAGGGGTCGCCATAGAGGGCCGGGACCGTCAGGTGGATTCCGGCGACTAAAACAGAGGAAACGCCATACAAATCATACACCGACGGAAAGCTCGTTCGATAAGCTTTCCAACGAGCCCAAGAACACGTGAATCTGATACCGGAATCCCGAGTTATGAGCAAACGAGCAGGGCTGAAACCCTAAGCGCCAGCATGAGCGCCTCAGAGAAGTAGATTCTAGAATGCTCTATAATTAGACATTAAAATATAAATATTTCAATGGTGAGAGAATTACAAGAAAAGAAAGCTACAACAGACCAAATACCCTAACATATATTATGAGTCTATTACGAGAAATAAAGTTGTATTGGCTTTGCATCCCTTTGACCTTCTGATGTGAGCGAGATGTTAAATGCTTATATCAATTAAACTAGGAACGGTGCCCAGCGTTGCTGGGCATAAGTTGACTGAGACCCTGTAAATGATACACAATAGCAATGAGAGAATAACCCGAAAGTACTCCATTGTTAACATATTCGATACCATTCTTTACGCTACTTTTACTCTTTTCTTTTTCCTTTTCCTCGTTTTCACACTTCCCTTTTTCCTTTTCCTCTTTTTTTTCATTTTCCTTGCATGCTTCCTTTGTTTCTTTCTTTTTTTTTCTTCTTTTTTTTCACATCCTTGTTTCCCCCTATGTTGCCCTTCC
This sequence comes from Isoetes taiwanensis, assembly GCA_021234155.1. Taxonomy (NCBI): domain Eukaryota; kingdom Viridiplantae; phylum Streptophyta; class Lycopodiopsida; order Isoetales; family Isoetaceae; genus Isoetes; species Isoetes taiwanensis. The sequence goes on along the minus strand of JAJEKV010000010.1, from coordinate 24,479,799 downwards.
CTTTCCCTTCTTCCCAAACCTTTTCCTGGTTGATTCTTTCCTTTTTTTTCCTCTTTTCCCCACCCTTTCCCTCTTTTTCTTTTCTTTTTCCCTTTTTCCATGCTCTTCTTGGCTTCTTTTTTCCCCTTTCTTTCGCCCTTTTTCTGTGCCTTTTTCCCCTTCTCTTTTCCCATTTCGCTATTCCTCTTTTCCCCACCTTTTTTTCGTTCCCTTTTTTCCCTTCCATTTTCCTCCGTTCCCCACCCTTTCCTTCCCCTTTTCCCCTCTCTATTTTTCCTTTTTCCTTTCCCTTTTCCCATGACATTCTTTCCTTCTCTTTTCTAATTTTCTTGCTCTTTCTTTCCCTCGTCCCCTTTTCCCCATGCCTTGTTTCCCTTCCATTTGCATGCTCTTTTCACTTCCCTTTTACCCTTTGTTCACCCTTTCCTCTTCCCCTTCCCTATCCCTCTTCCCCTTTTCCTCTTGCTTTTTTTCCCGGGTTCTTTTTTCCACTTTCCCCCTCCCTTTTTATTTTTTCATTTCCCTTTTCCATTTCCAGTTCCCCTTTTTCCCTTCCCTTTTCCTCTTTTTCCCACCCTTTCCCTCTTCCTCTTTTGATGGTGCCCTTTTTCCCTTCATTTTTCCCATTCGTTTTCTACTCCCTTTCCCAAGCCATTTATTCCTTCCTTTTTTTTTCCTTTTCCCTTTTCCCTTTTTCCATATGCCTTTTTTCCTTCCCTTTTTTGCATTCTCTATTTTTTTTTCCTTTTCCTCGTGCCTATTTGCCCTTCACATTCTCCCTTTCCTTCTCTTTTTTCCTTTTCCCCCTTTTTCCTTTTCCCATGCCTTTCTTTTTCCCCACCCTTTTCTACTTCCCATTTTTCCGGTACCCATTTTCCTTCCCTTTTCCTCCTTTTCCTCTTCCCGTGTCCCTTTTTCTCTTTCCTTTTATCCTCTCATTTCCTTTTCGATTCCGCTTTCCCTTTCTTCACCCTTTCCCTATTTCTCTTTTTCCCGTGCCCTTTTCCCCTTTCCTTTTCCGCGTGCCCTTTTTCCCATTCCTCCTTTTTCTTTTCTCCTTTCCTTTTCCACGTGCCCTTTTCCCCTTTCCTCTCTTTTCTTTTCCCTTTCTCTTTCCTTTATCCCATTCCCATTTCCTTTTTACTTTCCCATTTCCCCATCATTTTCCTCTTCCCCTTTTTTTCGTGCTCGTTTTCCCTTTCCTCACCTTTTTTTCCTCTTCCCTTTTTTTTCCCTCTTCCCTTGCCCTTTTCTTCCTCATATGTTACTTTCCTTTCTCTTTTCCCATGCTTTTCTTTTTCCCCTTTCCGTACCCTTTCCCTCTTCCTTCTTTTTTTCCTTCTTCTTTTCCTCTTCCCCTTTTCCCTCTCCCTTTTTCTTTTTTCGCTCCCTTCCCTTCGTCCTTCCCTTTTTCTCTTTTCCTTCTCCTCTTGTCCTTTTCCTTCCCTTTTTTCTCTTTTCCTTCTCCTCTTGTCCTTTTCCTTCCCTTTTCCCCTTTCCCCTTACCCTTTCCTTTCCCAATGTCCTTTTCTTCCTTCCCACCCCCCCCCCCTTTTCCTTTTTCTTTTCCCATGCTCTTTTTCACCCCTACCCTTTTCCTTTTTTCACTTTTCCCTTCCCTTTCCCTCTTTCCCTTATCTCGGTGTCCTTTTTCCCTTCCCTTTCTCCCTTTCTTTTTTTTTCTTTCTCTTTCCCTTTTCCCTGCCCTTTTCTCCTTTCCCTCTTTCCCTTTTGTCCATGCCTTTTTGCCCTTCACTTTTCCTCTTTCCTCCTCCCTTTTCCTTTACCCTTTCCTCTTAAGAGATCAAAGAATGGCCAATCGCGGTGGTGGGAAGTTGTGCAATAAATCACGGCCTATGGATGCAATCAAATGATCTAAACATACAAATTATGGTTTGCTTCATGACATACTTACGCTATAACTTTATCTATATATGGTCCATTTCTTTTCCCGTTCCTTTTTTCCATACCTTCCTTTTTCTCTTTCCTCACACTTTTCCTCTTTCTTTTTTTCCCTTCACTTTTCCTCCTTCCTTCTTCCGGTTTTCTCTATGCCCTTTTTCCTTCCCTTCCCCGCTTCCCCCTTTTTTTTCTTTTCCCCTTTCCTTTCTCTTCTCCCCTCCTTTTTTTCTCTTTCCCTTTTCTTGTGTCCTTTTTTCCTTCTTTTTCTCCTTTCCCCATGTTTTCCTCTTCTCCCTCCCCAGTGTCCCTTTTTCCTCCCTCCTCCTCCCCTTTTCTCTTCTCTCTACCATTTTCCTCTTCCCCTTTTTCCGTTTACCTTTTATTCTTGTCCTCACCTTTCTTTTTTTTTTTTTCCCTTCACTTTTTCCCCTTCCTTCTTCCGTTTTTCTCTATGCATTTTTTCCTTCCCTTCCCCTTTCCCCCTCTCTTTTTTCTTTTCCCTTTTCCTTTCTCTTCTCCCTCCTTTTTCTCTTCCCCTTTTCTTGTGTCCTTTTTTTCTTCTTTTTCTTCTTCCCCACATTTTTCCCTCTTCTCTCTCCCCGGTGTGCCTTTTCACTCCCCCCTCCTCCTCCTTTTCCCTTCTCTCTACCCTTTCCCTCTTCTTTTTTTTTTCCCGTACCTTTTTACTCTTGTCCTCACCTTTTCCCTCTTCTCCTTTTCGAACTGCCCTTTTTCCTTCCTTTTCTCCCTTTCTTTTCCTTTCCTTTTTTTTTTCTCGTGCTCTTTTCCTTTTATTTTCCCTTTTCCTTCTTTCCTTTTTACCTGTGTCTTTTTGCCTTTCACTTTGCCCTTTTCTCCTCTCTTTTCCTTTTCCCTTTCCCTTTTCAAAGCATGGCCAATCACGGCGGTAGGAAGTCGTGCGATAAATCTCATCCTTCGAATGCAATTAGATGATCTCAACCATACAAATTAGGGTTTGATTCATGACATATGCTAAAACTTCCTTTTCGTACTGCCCTTTTTCCTTCCTTTTCTCCCTTTCTTTTCCTTTCCTTTTTTTCTGTGCTCTTTTCATCCTTCGAATGCAATTAGATGATCTCATGACATACGCTAAAACTTTATAATATAAGAAGAAACACCATAGTTCATGGGGTATTCCGAGAATTGAACTCGGGGCCTCTTGCACCCTAAGCAAGAATCATACCACTAGACCAAATACCCTAACATATATTATGAGTCTATTACGAGAAATAAAGTTGTATCGGCTTTGCATCATTTTTTGACCTTCGACATGAAGGTGAGATGTTAAATGCTTATATCAAATAAATGAAACACCATATTTCATGGGGTATTGCGAGAATTGAACTCGTGTCCTCTTGCACCCTAAGCAAGAATCATACCACTAGACCAAATACCCTAAGACATTTTCTGAGGCTATTATGAAATATAAATTTTTATTGGCTTTGCATCCCTTTAAAATCGACATTAGTGGATATTAAATGCTTATATCAAACAAGAGAAAGGACATAGTTCATGGGGTATTAGAGAATTGAACTTCGGGACCTCTTGCACCCAAAGCAAGAATCATACCACTAGACCAAATACCCTAAAGCGTACTATGAATCTACAATCTCGGGGTTGGCACTTGTTGGTGAAAATTGCCCACAATTTACTTGTACACATTTTTACTTAAGCTCACGATTAGGCTGATAATTAAACTATTTTCGACATTGAGCAATTTGTCTTCTATGAATATTCAATTGCTTTTACATTATTTTCTTTTTAAATATTCATAAAGATTGAGATATAGTGACAACTTGATCTTGGGATTTTTGAATGAGCACTCAAATGATATAACTAGAATACATCTCTTTGGCGTATTGCTAGAGTCACAGAATTAGAATACATCCGTTGTAACATTAGGCAACCTAGAGTGTTTGATTCAATCATGTCATTGAATGTTGCACGAAGTGATATCCTCACAAAAAGCATAATGGGGTATTGCACGAAGTGATATCCTCACAAAAAGCATAATGGGGTATTCCAAGAATTGAACTCGGGACTTCTTGCACCCAAAGCAAGAATCATACCACTAGACCAAATACCCTAACATATATTATGAGGTCTATTACGAGAAATAAAGTTGTATTGGCTTTGCATCCCTTTGACCGATGTGGCGAGATATTAAATGCTTATATCAAATAAATGAAACACCATAGTTCATGGGGTATTACGAGAATTGAACTTCGGGACCTCTTGCACCCTAAGCAAGAATCATACCACTAGACCAAATACCCTAACATATATTATGAGTCTATTACGAGAAATAAAGTTGTATCGGCTTTGCATCCTTTGACCTCACGACATGAGTGAGATGTTAAATGCTTATATCAAATAAATGAAACACCATAGTTCATGGGGTATTGCGAGAATTAAACTTCGAGACCTCTTGCACCCTAAGCAAGAATCATACCACTAGACCAAATGATAAAGGCGTTTTCTAAGGCTATTATGAAATATAAATTTTTATTGGCTTTGCATCCCTTTAAAATCCCGACATTAGTGGATATTAAATGCTTATATCAAACAAGAGAAAGGACATAGTTCATGGGGTATTAGAGAATTGAACTTCGGGACCTCTTGCACCCAAAGCAAGAATCATACCACTAGACCAAATACCCTAAAACGTACTATGAATCTACAATCTCAGGTTGGCACTTGTTGGTGAAAATTGCCCACAATTTACTTGTACACATTTTTACTTAAGCTCACAATTAGGCTGATAATTAAACTATTTTACGTGAGCAATTTGTCTTCTATGAATATTCAATTGCTTTTACATTATTTTCTTTTTAAATATTCATAAAGATTGAGATATAGTGACAACTTGATCTTGGGATTTTTGAATGAGCACTCGAATACATCTCTTTGGCGTTCACAGAATTAGAATACATCCGTCGTAACATTAGAATCCTATATTATAATGTTATGTAATGGACCACGCCCTAAATCGGACGGCTGAGATCATTCAATCAAATCAGACGGCTTAGATGTTACGTTTTAACTTGCTTTAGGTTTTTTCTTCAAAAGCGGCGTGGGCGCTTTGTTCGATCCCTTCTCTAGCGTGGAGGTGGATCATTTGCTTGCTTATGGCTTGGGCGTGGCTATGGCGGAAGCTAAGTCAGAACCTTAGAGCGAAGCCAATAACCTTAGGCGAAGGCGGAGGCGGGTGATGCCCTTTGCCTGTTTCGAGGCGGATCCGATGGGCTTTGGTGGCTAGGGTAGAGCCCTCTTTACCCATTTTACTCTATTATATATGGGATCGGATATGGCAGTACAAGGACTTGCAAGGATCTATAGAAAACGTATGTCCCTCTCTGGTGTTGTTGGATTTTTATAGTTTTCAATAAGTCAGATAGTAGGATTTAGTTATTTTTAGCTCTGAAGTTTTTGTTTCTCAGATTTATAGTTCTTTTGGAATGGATTTGGGATGTGTCAAGCCTTAAACTTCCGGATGCGTTACCTAGCATCCTTTGTTTTGATTATCATTTTCTTCAAAGCCTATAAGCTCAAATCTAGATTTAGCAAAGACAATATTCTGCAAATTATACAAGATTGATCTCTATGATCTTTATGCAAAGTTATTGCTTAGGCAGGCTTTTACTAGGACATTATACTTGGAACATATGAATACAATACTTGGGTTCTAGCATTTGGAACATGTCAAGCTGAAGATAATCTTATACTTATGGACCGTGATTTAACAAGGAGATCTCATAACACCTCGACTTATTAGTCTTGTGATGGAAAGCGAAGGTTGGTTTCAACGGGTTTATCAAAAGTCGGATAAGTCTAAAAAACACGAAGGTTAAAAATGGCGGTTTCAAAGGGCATACCGGCAAGGAAGCGAGGGAAAAGCTGGAGAAGATCAGCCTTCTAATGTTATGAAGCAAAAAGTTCTTCTTTGCAAAAGCAGAATATTGAGAATCATTATAAAGCAGCTGGCGATGATGCTTCGGACCTGCCAGCTTTACCATAATCTTCTAAAACATGAATGCTTTGGCGGCCTAGCTCCATTTTTTCTCAAGATTTATGGTGACCAAGCTCCCACCAAGTAGATTCTTGGAGTAGGTCGGCGATGCTTCATGGTATTTGGGCTTAATTAGTCACACAACGAGTAAGATTCATGGAGAATTGTTGTTTCATTAACCCATAAGACTTTAACTAATTTTCTGTCTGTTTGATTCGCAGCAAATCATTCAGGCAAGCTCTAATTCGGCAAGCTACGACAATAGAATGTTTTGCAATGGGGTATTAATCTATTTTTTGATTTACATATTCTGCTCAACCATTTTACCATCAAGAATCACTATTTTGAAATGTAGTTTAGGTCTTACGAAACCAATTTGATCTGAGATATTGGATCAATGGCAACTTTCAAAGATGTATATATGCTCTTCAACTTTTAGTATCGGTATGGATCATGTCCGTTGGTGATTTAGCTTGCAAAGGTGATCCTGCAGACTGGCCCTAAACTTCCTATTTGTGATGAGTTCTTATAGCATGATATTATGTCCTGGTAATCTTCTTAAATACTTTGTTTTGATCTCCGTGCTTTTACATTTTGGTGTATCATTGATGAAGACAAGCATTACATGCAAGAACGATTGAGGACGTTTAAAAGGATGCAATTTGATCGAGTCTAAAAGAACCTTTTTCTGTCAAAAACATTGTTCCATATTTACGGCTTTGTGCTATAAAGCAATGTCTAATAATGCAGTATTTATTGCAGTTTTATTTAAAAGGTCTATGCATATGTAAATGCAGCTCCCATAGAGCATGTACCCCTTACTCATGATTCTAAACTTTGGTCAAAAAATGTCTTCGTTGGCTGCACATTATATCAAAAAATTATGCTTTTTTTGCTTAAGTTAATTGTAATGATTCGTAGATAGGTTCATTATGATTTCTTTTCTGTCTAAGTGTTTAATTAATAAGTCACAGCAACATAATTAAGATATAATTAAGACATAATTAATTAAGATGAGATATAATTAAGACATATGTCTTGACAATTTGCTTTTAAAGTTGGTTTTAGAGTTTCGCATTCCCTTTTCTAATGCTTTAGGCCTTTGCTAAATGATGTTTATTACCTTTTCCAAATTTCATATTAGAAGCATGTAGTTATCTTGGGTTTGTGATTTCGCATATCAATTCAATGGTGAGATTAATATAGACAATTTATAAGGGATGTTTTATAAGGGATGTAGCTGAAGGGAAGTGCAAAGTTCCAACAATGCAATGTCGTCAAATGCAATGTTTTGAAAGGCCCCAACATTTGTAGATTCCAAATCATGCTTAAATGCGCCGGGCACCATGACTAGTAGAATAGAATAGAAATTGTTTTTATCGTCCATGGAGACCAACCGGCCTATGGGACCCAATACAAAAAAAGCCTTGATCCACATGCCCGGATGAAAAACCCAGCCCGAAGGGTTTTCGAGGAAAAACCGGGGGAAACAATAAGGCTAGCGACATTAGGGCAACCTAGAGTGTTTAATTCAATCATGTCATTGAATGTTGCACGCGAAGTGATATCCTCACGGGGAAGCATAATGGGGTATTATTAGAATTGAACTTCGGGACCTCTTGCACCCAAAGCAAGAATCATACCACTAGACCAAATACCCTAACATATATTATGAGTCTATTACGAGAAATAAAGTTGTATTGGCTTTGCATCCCTTTGACCTTCGATGTGGCGAGATGTTAAATGCTTATATCAAATAAATGAAACACCATAGTTCATGGGGTATTAGAAATTGAACTCGGGACCTCTTGCACCCTAAACAAGAATCATACCACTAGACCAAATACCCTAACAGCTGACTTCATTGTACGTACATCCTTCACATGGTCGCGCACTCAACGAAGGACATCCTATCCTTAGTGAAAGCACTCTTCTTGTATAAGACTTCCTTCTTTAAGCGGTCTAAAACCCAAATGGTCTCCGCGTCATCTAGCCCCCAAGTCTTTCTCATCTCTGTCACATTCAAGTCAAAGATGCTTACATCAACGGGGAGGCACCCTACCCATAGTATCGGCGGCTTCCCTTGTGCATAAAGCGTCCCGAATTCATAACCATCATCAATTAAATTGGGATTATGTCAACTCAAAATCACGCCAACCTCTTTATTTGTCTTCTAGGGGTTTTTGTTTTTTTTTAATCTTTTTTTTTGGACTTCAAAAATAACATAAGGCTGCGATTCACGTGTGACGTTTCGTATGCGAATTGAAATATGCAAAAATGAAGAGCAAGTTGCTAACATAGATGAGACCAAAATTGAAGAGCATTTAGATGATAATATTAGGTTTGATAATAACAGATTGCATTATTTGCGAGGCAATTCCAAACTCGAAATTATCGATACATGGCACAAATATCATACAAAAATATCATATATTCCAATAAAACATTAAGGGATCAATCCATGTTTTTCCACGTATTTAACAAGGTGTGATTCCATGTCAGCCGTTCTATATAGTTCTGGGTATGAATCTAACACTTCACCCACCGTCATCCCCATAGCCAAATCTTATATTATAATGTTGTGTAATGGACCGCACCCTAGATCGGGCGGCCCACATTAACTCTTTGAATAGACGGTCGTGATCATTCCAGAAAAAACCCTAACCCTATCCGTCGGAGTTGAGTCCTCCTTCATTTACAAACCCTATCCGTCGGAGTTGGTACGGGTTCCTTTTTATCGGCCTCACGGTTTCGGCCATACTCTCGAGCATCAGCGACCATGGTGACTCTTGGGGGAACGCGGTGCTACTACTTCCCTAGGGGTAGTGGCTAAACTCCACCGGTGGTTCTTTTCCATATCGTGATTAGTATATTGGGCCGAAATGACCAGTGAGGAGCGGGGGAATCGGCACTCTTCTTGGTAATTTAAGCTTTTGTGTTACCTGCTGTGCAGGTGGTTGTCGCTCACGTGCCTCATTTTGGAGGCTAAGCTTAAGGATGTTGGGCGGTTGGGTTTTGTTCGGGCTTTGGAGGCCATAGCTGTACAGCGAGGTTTTAAGATATCGCCTCCCTCCATACTTTCTCTCGGACCTACCTTTGTCGGCCGAGCATATTAGCTACAATCTATAGAGCTTCGGCTATGGCATCCTATGGTGAGCTATGGGGAAATCTTAGAAAGATCGCAACACTCTTCTCTTAAGCCATAGCAGGTCGAGAATCATTCAGATTTAGGAACACTATCTTTGTGTATGCAAGGATATCGAAACAGCGGATATGGTGAAGACCCAATGCATTAATGTCCTGCATGCTAAAGCGCGACCTTTAAAGCCCATTTACAGGGGACTGCTTGAGATCGAGAACAGCGGGATACATTATCCCTGGTGAACCAACCGATTTTGAAAAATGCAAAAGCGAGGAATGAATAGGTTGGCTGGCTAGATCAAATGGCTCAATCGAGTTCAGTATAGAAATTTATAAGATTTTGGCTTTGCAAAGTCAATTCTTGCGACTTCCTGAGAATATTATTTCTTTGCTTGGCCAGATTGGGGTTCATGTTTGAAACTTAGGGATTCATGTTTGAGTTCATTACTGCAGCCATTTGGGCGGTGTAGCCATGTATGTATGCGTCGCGAATTTGATCTTTTGAAGCAAGATATTTAAATCCACAGGGGTTTCCCATCTTTGAAATTTTATGGGAACTTCTTGATAAGTCTTGATATTGTTAAAAGACCACGCATCGGTTAGAGGCGATAGCTCGAAGATACCATCAATCTTGATCGGCATGGCCTCGGCGGTTGGCCGTAAGTTACGCCTTGCTCAACACATGATGTGAACTGTTAGGTTGGTTATGGAGTCTTCTTCAAGCTTTAAAAGAGGTGTGGAATATTTTTTCTCATTTAATTAAGTTCCGAGGCTGCTAGAAATTTCTCTTGGTTGCATCCGCAAATAGTGGTACCTTATGATTTACGTGCTTCAGCGGACATCGCTTGATTCTATCTTTCCTCATGGTGCTGAAAATTTCAGCGATTATGAACAAAATTCTTTAGGATGTTATTTATGCTTAGGAGTCTCCATGGAGTTATAGCCCATCGCCACTCAAGATTTCGAGTTGCTCATGATGTGGGGAAGATGACCAGGAAAAGAAAGTAGTTTGCAAAAGTAGTCGAAGGAATTCCTTTCCAAATATTTGCGGTTTGAAGATTCATATGTTCATGGTGATGATAATCCAATCTTACATTGCCCGTGGTATCCCTTGCCATTGTAGATTGCAGATTGAAGTTTGAGACCTCTCCATCAACTTAGGCGATTGGTTGTGCAGATTTCTCATTTGTGCAGATCTTTCAAAATCATTTGATGTTCACAGTACTGACTTTATGTGAAGAAAATCTTTTACGTTACTATGAGGTTTTTATATAGCCATCATAAATCTTAAAGGATGTATGACAATGTATTGTTCATATCCATTATCATAAAAATTCATTCATTTTCGTGAATATAACATATCATGTTAGAGTGTTCTGTTTTTCAATAGCCACGGACATCTACTATTATATTTCTCAAGATACACCCCTTTATCCAACAAATGATTTATGCAATTGTACTCAATGTCTTTGTAACATGCTTCATAGGAAGGCATTCATTTTGGTGAATGCTTTTTGATGGAGTTCTTGCACATCTACTATTATCGAATGTAGTTTATCTTTAGATATATGACAGACAAATGCAACATTTAAGTTCGTGGTTTGTTACCCAATTTGGAGGTATTATAATTTTGACCACGAGGGTTCTCTAAAATTGTTATGCATTTACTATGGATGATATGGACAAATGTTCGTGAATAAGATCTTTGGAAAAATGCATCGCACTTGAATCTTACGCAAATATATCAAAAATAGCGGTAAAGAGATAACATCAATAATGCTTAAAGAGATAACATCAATAATGCTTAAAGCGGCAAAGAGATAACATCAAAAATTATCTAATGAAATAAAAAAGTATATGCTTACCAACTGCCTTGGTGTTTCAAAGATGTGCGTTTGACAATAAGAAAATAGACAATAAGAGAATAAAAAACATCTTTAAACCGGTTAAAACATATAATTCATTTGTTTATGGGATCTTTGATTTTAAGAATAATCCCCCTTCGGTTTTTCAATCATGCTTCCCTCTTCACAAACCTTAATAAGATCTACACACAAGTTTAAAATTATAGTGTTACGCTCTAAAATTGTTTCATATTAAGGGTAGCAAACTTTGTCCACTTGGGGCACTAAATAACCAATAGTGCTATGCTTTAAAATTGTCTCATATTGAGGGGGCACTAAATAACCAAACATGAATAAACCAATCTTTCTATAATGGCCATGCCAAATGAAGATTGATTAGTTCCATCCTTTGAGAAATACTAATTGTTTAGCTTTAAAAAAACAGTTGAAGAAAAATTCTTAGAAGATAAGTAGGGTTGGAAGCATTGTTGGGCTATAAATTATGGTTTTCCAACTTATACCAGCAACGCTGGGCACCATTACTAGTTATGTATAATAGACACAAATTTCACCAGAAAATCATCTGTCGCAAAGTTTTTTGGATCGTAAGCTGGTGGATTCAGGGCCTGCGTTTGATTGTAGAAGCATTTGAGAGCATCATCATCCACTATGATTATATCATCCTTATTCTCGATACCAAGTTCGTCCATCATGTTACTCAAGTGTTTGATGAAGATAGGCTTGCCTGTTGGATCCTTGGGATTAGTGAACTTCACACATTTGTTCTGATCCCAAAAGGTCAACCAATGTCTACGCATTTCCCCCAGTGCCTCCAAAGTATCCTTGATGTTCCTTAGTTCCATGGATGACCAAATACCAACTTCGAAATAACACAGATGCCTCATCTAGCATCTCCTTCCCTGCAAGTGCGGCGGATAGATCCACTTGGTGTTTGATTCTACTGGTGTCGATGAAAACGATCTCTAGCCACTTTATTTTTTAGGAAAAGTCTTGCAAAGGACTCCGTTTAGGTCGAACACCACAACCTTCTTAGAAAGCGCGCAATGCAAATTTGAAACATCAAACAAGTATCCGGTCAACAAGATCACGATAACACAAACAATACAACCGCCAAAGCGTGATTTGAGATAGTCTTAACCAAATCGCTTCGGATTGATTTTAGTTTGACGAAAAATAATCAAAGCATGCGGGCGATTTAATTCAAAGATAATACAAATTAAATTACGGCGTGGTAGCGATTTAGATGGAGCAAGGCCATACCTATCATCTTCGGTTTATTTGCGCCGTCGTCGATCATTCTCTTCGCCACCCTTAATCTTCGTCTTCTTCTGACTGTTAGAATTGTTATTTTCTATTAGTTCCGCTGCGTCCTTCACAACTGACATTATTTTACTACTAGTAATGGTGCCCAGCGTTGCTGGGCATAAGTTGGGTAAATGTAGGTGATAAGAGAGAAGAAAAGAGCGAGAGATAAACTAATTATGTAATCTTGAGATAAGCTTCACTTGGAATATATTATAAACCTTAGAGCTTCTTCATTCTAATTTGGAAACTCGTGGAAAAATTTTGGAGACACGTCGTTACATAATAGTCGCTAATTTTGCATTTTTTGTGTATATTGGAGGAGCGGGTCTTAATACAAAGGATTTGAAAGTTTGTCTCTTCTTTTTGCATTTATACGCTCGCTTTAAGATATTGGCTCGAAATGTATATGTACCTTCCTTTAATGAACACCCGAACAGGAGAATATAATCATTGAGAAATAGAAAACCAAGCCCCCAATGTTGTTGGTCTATATGTGGTCCGTTTTTATGGGGCTTGTGTTTATATGGTTTGGGGTATATGTGGTTCATGTTTATGGGGCTTGTGTTTATGTGGTACAATTGATATAGAATATTATACTTTCCCCTTTCTAATGTAGAGAAATATTATGAGCTCATGCTTCTACATATGTAATGTTTGATTTCCTCTTATTCTACTATATTGTACTTGATTTTTCCAACTCTTAATGTTGATTTTAGATAGGATACTTGATATAGAAAATTTTGTGAACTCATGCTTCTACATACGTAGTGTTTGATTTCGTCTTGTTCTATTGCAATGTATTGTAAGTGATCTTCGCCAACCCTTAATGTTGATTTTAGATCGGAAGTCTATGCCATGCATTTACATTTGTGTTTCGTGATATGGCCATATGAAATTGCCTGACTTTTTGTGATGCAATTTTCTAGCTTTTCAATGCATGTACAACCTCAATTATTCATGCCATCTCCAAGGCCACAAACAAATGGCATAAATGACATTGTTTTGTTGATTTACACATATGGTTTGTAGGACAAAATTGTTTTGTGTTGATTTTTACGTATGGTCTCTTAGGTACAAAAATGATTGGTTGGTGTAACTTTCTATTTTGAAATCATGCCTCCATAGTAATGTTGATTGTGCTTGACCTCCATAGCATCGATGCATTATAAGATGCATTATAAGACGAATATATATTGTATTGAAGTTGCATTGTCCCATAAGATATATTCCAATTAATTATTGACTTTTTACCACTGAAACATAATCAGCTACCTCAAATAATCAATTCATGGGGCTCGCCCTTTTCAAATCAGCTTCAATCACTTATATGGCACATCATTTTTGGATCGGCCATGTTTGTTACATATACCTTAGAGCAAGCTCAACCAAATGGAATAGGTATTTTTGTCGTACTATGGTTCAAGCTCAATAAATTGAGCATATGTTTTTGTCGACTATGGTCGGTTGGCTTTTGCATAATTACTCTTATAACACAATAATGCAATTATAGTTCCTTCTAGATAATAGGTCTTACGCATATCGGTGACAAATTGTATTGCATCATTTACCATGGCGAGTCCTATCTCTGCGCAAAATTCAAATGCAAATACGGTAGAAAACATTTCAAGGTTTGAAAATATACATTTAGCGAGAATACATATTGCAATACGTTGACTCTATGATCTAAAAAGCACATTATTTCAAGTCTTTTTCCAATTATTAAATCTTTCACATCAAACCTTCAACTTGTGTTGTAATTCCAATATCTACTTCTTTCATACAAAATGCTGGATCTTGAGAATAACCTTAAGTAATATAGCCAACAAACGAAACTGGAAACAAAAGAATCTGGAATGCCGGAGTGCAAAAGAGGGATAAAAAAATGCTCTGCCTAGATTTTTGTGAAAGGCTTTCGGTTTGCTCTTACGCTATGCGGCAATTCCTACGCTTCTCTCGACCACTGAGGAGAGAGGGTTAGGAAAAAATAAGATTTTGTACTGACCGTCGATCTCCTGAAACGAATTCTAGACCATTTTGTGCACCTTAGAGCTAGTTTTGTGCACCTTAGAGAGCTAAGTCTGGAATCTTGAAGCAGCGAAGGCCACAACTGGAAGTAACCAAAGGGGTTTAGACCAAATCGGCGGTGCTCACAGGCGAATCAAAGGCAAGGTGCATCAAAGCGGAAACAAACGAATCACGGAATCTTGAGTGCAAAAAGAGATAACAAAATGCTCTGCTTGATTTTTTGTGAAAGGCTTTCCCATTTGCTTTACGCTATGCAACAATTCCAACGGGACTCACGACCCGAGAGAAAATGGAGAGAGGGTTAGGAAAAAATAAGATTTTGTTCTGACCGTCGATATCCTGAAACAAATTCTAGACTGCCCGATCTAGGGCAAGATGCACAATGGACACACTGCATAACATTATAATAGAGGATATCCAAGTCCTCTGGGAAAAAGGAAACAAAGGAGTTGCCGATATCGAGCCATCATTGCCTACTGATCAAATGTATCGCGGGCAGCATTGGGTGGCTAATCGTCACTATAGCAATAGGTGGTTTAATCTAGGGACTCGGCTTACTTTTTATATAAAGCATGTCAAGAAAATATATATCCCTATGGATACAAAAGTCGGATCATAGACATAGATATATGTGAGACTCTAACGGCGGCTCACGGCATGAAACGGCCGCATTCGAGGTTGCTTTGGACCATTTGTCGATATTGATAATTCAGCCCTTATGGCTTTACTTTTTTGTTGCCGGAAAAATATCATCATGCGATGATTGTTTCACTTACCAAGAATGGGGTCTAAACGGAAATTGAAATTATCGTGCGGAACAAAGAGCAACTTAAAGATTTTTGCTATTTGTGTTCGTTGATTTTTCGGATAAGGGCAAGCGCCAAGGGTACAACTCTATATGATGCACTACCTAAAGCTGCTTCACTTTCTCTAGATAATACCCCAATTCGAGATCAATCTCCACCGAACTTGGTAAACAAATCAATCTATAGCAAGTTTCAAGTCTAATATGCATTGTTTAAAATAGAAATTATCATTTTCTTGTTGAAATAGCCAAAGAATCGTGGAGATGAAAGAATTGCTCGAATGTAGTTTTTGATGCAAAATGTCGGTTGTTGATTTCTTGATGGCATGGCGGATTATAAAGAATACTCGGCAAAGATGATAGAAGGCATGGAGGCCTCGCATCGCGATCTTTGGTAGCAAAGACGATAAACATAGGAAGATTGCTTCTAAAATCATATGAATGGGGAGTTGATTTCTTGATAGCATGGCGGATTATAAAGAATACTTGATTTCTTGATGGCATGGAGGCCTCGGTTGATCTTTGGTAGCGAGGAAGCGGTTTTAAAACCTAGGAAGATCGCGATTGGAGTAAGTCCCCTTTGCTAAGTTAATAGCGTTTTGCAATGAAATATCGTGTTTGTTACACCTAAATGCAACATGCAATGCGGTAGAAAGGATTCCGACTATAACTTCTGTTTTCTTTGTGCTCTTTTCATCCTTCGAATGCAATTAGATGATCTCAACCATACAAATTAGGGTTTGATTCATGACATACGCTAAAACTTTATAATATAAGATGAAACACCATAGTTCATGGGGTATTCCGAGAATTGAACTCGGGGCCTCTTGCACCCTAAGCAAGAATCATACCACTAGACCAAATACCCTAACATATATTATGAGTCTATTACGAGAAATAAAGTTGTATCGGCTTTGCATCCCTTTGACCTACTGACATGAGTGAGATGTTAAATGCTTATATCAAATAAATGAAACACCATAGTTCATGGGGTATTGCGAGAATTGAACTCGAGTCCTCTTGCACCCTAAGCAAGAATCATACCACTAGACCAAATACCCTAAGACATTTTCTGAGGCTATTATGAAATATAAATTTTTATTGGCTTTGCATCCCTTTAAAATCCTGACATTAGTGGATATTAAATGCTTATATCAAACAAGAGAAAGGACATAGTTCATGGGGTATTCAGAGAATTGAACTCGGGACCTCTTGCACCCAAAGCAAGAATCATACCACTAGACCAAATACCCTAAAACGTACTATGAATCTACAATCTCAGGTTGGCACTTGTTGGTGAAAATTGCCCACAATTTACTTGTACACATTTTTACTTAAGCTCACAATTAGGCTGATAATTAAACTATTTTACGTGAGCAATTTGTCTTCTATGAATATTCAATTGCTTTTACATTATTTTCTTTTTAAATATTCATAAAGATTGAGATATAGTGACAACTTGATCTTGGGATTTTTGAATGAGCACTCGAATACATCTCTTTGGCGTTCACAGAATTAGAATACATCCGTCGTAACATTAGAATCCTATATTATAACTAGTAATGGTACCCAGCGTTGCTGGGCGTAAGTTGAGAGCCTATAAATGTTTTTGGCTGTAGTGAGAAAAGCCCTATACCTTTCCCTTTCTGTTTCCCTTTCCCTTTTGCTCTATCCCGTATTTCACTTTTTCTTATTTTCTATACACTTTTCTTTTTCTTTTTAGTTTTTTTCCCCCTCCCATTTTTCATGCCCTTTTTACCTTCCCTTTTCCTATCTCCTCACCCTTTCTCCCTTCCATTTTTCTATGTTCTCTTTTTCTCTTCCCTTTTCCTATTTTCCTCTTTTCCTTTTTCCCGTACCCTCTCCCATTTTTTCCCTTTTCCCTCCTTTTTTCTTTTCCATTTCTCTTCTCTTACGCCCTTTTTCCCTTCCCTTTTTTTCCACCCCTTTCTTCTTTCTATTTTTCCTGTGCTTTCCTTTTCCTCCTTTTCCCACCCTTTCCCACTTCTCTTTTTCCCGTGCAATTTTTTCTTCTTTTTCCCCTTCCTTTTTCTTTTCTCTTTTTCTTTTCCCATGTTTTCTTCCCCTTTCCCTCGCTCCCCCGCTTTCCTTCCTTTTTCCCTTTCCTAATGGAATTTTTTCTTGTTTTCCTTCTTTACCGATCCTTTCCTCGTGCCCTTTTTCCTTCCTTTCCTTTTCCCTTTTCCCATGCCTTTCCACATTTGTTTTCTTTTCTTATTTTCCTATACTCATTTTCCTCTTTTTCCCACCCTTTCTCTCTTCCCCCCCTTTTTTTTCCTTTTCTTTTTTCTATTTCTCCGCCGTTCTCCTCTTTCCTTTTATCTCATGCCCTTTCCCCCTTCCCTTTTCTTGTTTACCTTTTTCCCTTTTTCTCATGCCTTTTTTTTAGGCTCCCTTTTCCCTTTCCTTTTTCTTTCTTCTCACTTTCCCTTATTTCTTCCCTTCTCCCCATCCTTTTCTTTCTCCCCATCCTTTTCTTGTTCTCCCTTTTCCCTTCCCTCTTCTTCATTTTCCCAACCTTTTGCTCTTCCCCTTTTCTCGATGCACTTTTTCCCCTCCATTTCCCTCTCTCCTTCTCCTTTTCCTTTTCTTTTTCCTTTTTTCCCTTCCTCAATGCTCTTCTCCCTTTTCCCATGCCCTTTTTTTCTTCCCTTTTTCCATGCTTTTTTCCTCCTTCCTTTTCCCCTTTCTTCAATCTTTCCTTCTTCCTTTTTTTCCCGTGCCCTTTCCTCTTCCCTTTACCACTTTATCTCTTCCTTTTTCCCTCGTGCCCTTTCTCCAGGTACCTTTTCCCCCTTCCATTTTCTTTCTTCTTTCCCTTTTCATTTTTTCATGCCTTTTTCTCCTCTCTTATCCCCACCCTTTTCCCTTTGCTTTTCTCCCTTTTCCCGTGCCTTTTCGCCCTTCACATTCTCTCTTGTCTCTTCTCTTTTCCTTTCCCCCCTTTTTCCTTTACCTTTCCCCTTAAGAGATCAAAGTACAACCAATCATGGTGATGGTAAGTCGTTCAATAAATCTCGGCCTTCGGATGCACTCAGATGATCTCGAACATTCAAATTAGGGCTTGATCCAAGAATTACGGTATAACATTATAATATAAGATGTTATGTAATGGACCACGCCCTAAATCGGACGGCTGAGATCATTCAATCAAATCAGACGGCTTAGATGTTACGTTTTAACTTGCTTTAGGTTTTTTCTTCAAGAGCAGCGTGGGCCGCCTGTTCTGATCCCTTCTCTAGCCGTGGAGGTGGATCAGCTGCTGCTTATGGCTTGGACGTGGCTATGGCGGAAGCTAAGTCAGAACCCTAGACGAAGCCAATAACCTTAGATGAAGACGGAGACGGAGTGATGCCCTGCTGCCTGTTCCAGAGACGGATCCGATGGGCTTTGGTGGCTAGGGTAGAGCCCTCTTTACCCATTTTACTCTATTATATATGGGATCGGATATGGCAGTACAAGGACTTGCAAGGATCTATAGAAAACGTATGTCCCTCTCTGGTGTTGTTGGATTTTTATAGTTTTCAATAAGTCAGATAGTAGGATTTAGTTATTTTTAGCTCTGAAGTTTTTGTTTCTCAGATTTATAGTTCTTTTGGAATGGATTTGGGATGTGTCAAGCCTTAAACTTCCGGATGCGTTACCTAGCATCCTTTGTTTTGATTATCATTTTCTTCAAAGCCTATAAGCTCAAATCTAGATTTAGCAAAGACAATATTCTGCAAATTATACAAGATTGATCTCTATGATCTTTATGCAAAGTTATTGCTTGCGGGGCTTTTACTAGGACATTATACTTGGAACATATGAATACAATACTTGGGTTCTAGCATTTGGAACATGTCAAGCTGAAGATAATCTTATACTTATGGACCGTGATTTAACAAGGAGATCTCATAACACCTCAGCTTATTAGTCTTGTGATGGAGAAAAGCGAAGGTTGGTTTCAACAGGTTTATCAAGAAGTCAGATAAGTCTAAAAACACGAAGGTTAAAAATGGCAGTTTCAAAGGGCATACCAAAGAAGGAAGGGAAAAGGCGGAGAAGATCAGCCTTCTAATGTTATGAAGCAAAAAGTTCTTCTTTGCAAAAGCGTAATATTGAGAATCATTATAAAGCAACTGCTGATGATCCTTCCAGACCTGCCAGCTTTACCATAATCTTCTAAAACATGAATGCTTTGGCGGCCTAGCTCCATTTTTTCTCAAGACTTATGGTGACCAAGCTCCCACCAAGTAGATTCTTGGAGCAGATTCGGCGATGCTTCATGGTAGCTGGGCTTAATTCGTCACACAACAGAGTAAGATTCATCAGAGAATTGTTGTTTCATTAACCCATAAGACTTTAACTAATTTTCTGTCTGTTTGATTCGCAGCAAATCATTCAGGCAAGCTCTAATTCGGCAAGCTACGACAATAGAATGTTTTGCAATGGGGTATTAATCTATTTTTTGATTTACATATTCTGCTCAACCATTTTACCATCAAGAATCACTATTTTGAAATGTAGTTTAGGTCTTCTGAAACCAATTTGATACAGATATTGGATCCAATGGCAACTTTCAAAGATGTATATATGCTCTTCAACTTTTAGTATCAGTATGGATCATGTCCCGTTGGTGATTTAGCTTGCAAAGGTGATCCTGCAGACTGGCCCTAAACTTCCTATTTGTGATGAGTTCTTATAGCATGATATTATGTCCTGGTAATCTTCTTAAATACTTTGTTTTGATCTCCGTGCTTTTATATTTTGGTGTATCATTGATGAAGACAAGCATTACATGCAAGAACGATTGAGGACGTTTAAAAGGATGCAATTTGATCAGTCTAAAAGAACCTTTTTCCTGTCAAAAAACATTGTTCCATATTTCTGGCTTTGTGCTATAAAGCAATGTCTAATAATGCAGTATTTATTGCAGTTTTATTTAAAAGGTCTATGCATATGTAAATGCAGCTCCCATAGAGCATGTACCCATTACTCATGATTCTAAACTTTGGTAAAAAAAATGTCTTCGTTGGCTGCACATTATATCAAAAAATTATGCTTTTTTTGCTTAAGTTAATTGTAATGATTCGTAGATAGGTTCATTATGATTTCTTTTCTGTCTAAGTGTTTAATTAATAAGTCACAGCAACATAATTAAGATATAATTAAGACATAATTAATTAAGATGAGATATAATTAAGACATATGTCTTGACAATTTGCTTTTAAAGTTGGTTTTAGAGTTTCGCATTCCCTTTTCTAATGCTTTAGGCCTTTGCTAAATGATGTTTATTACCTTTTCCAAATTTCATATTAGAAGCATGTAGTTATCTTGGGTTTGTGATTTCGCATATCAATTCAATGGTGAGATTAATATAGACAATTTATAAGGGATGTTTTATAAGGGATGTAGCTGAAGGGAAGTGCAAAGTTCCAACAATGCAATGTCGTCAAATGCAATATTTTGAAGGCGCCCCAACATTTGTAGATTCCAAATCATGCCCAGCAACGCTGGGCACCATGACTAGTAGAATAGAATAGAAATTGTTTTTATCGTCCATGGAGACCAACCGGCCTATGGGACCCAATACAAAAAGCGCAGCAGTCACATTACTGCCCGGATGAAAAAACCCCCGCCCCGAAGGGTTTTCGAGGGAAAAACCGTGGCAGCAATAAGACTGCTGACATTAGGCAACCTAGAGTGTTTAATTCAATCATGTCATTGAATGTTGCACGAAGTGATATCCTCACAGAAAGCATAATGGGGTATTCCGAGAATTGAACTCGGGACCTCTTGCACCCAAAGCAAGAATCATACCACTAGACCAAATACCCTAACATATATTATGAGTCTATTACGAGAAATAAAGTTGTATTGGCTTTGCATCCCTTTGACCTTCTGATGTGAGCGAGATGTTAAATGCTTATATCAAATAAATGAAACACCATAGTTCATGGGGTATTCCGAGAATTGAACTCGGGACCTCTTGCACCCTAAACAAGAATCATATCACTAGACCAAATACCCTAACAGCTGACTTCATTGTACGTACATCCTTCACATGGCTGCAGCACTCAACGAAGGACATCCTATCCTTAGTGAAAGCACTCTTCTTGTATAAGACTTCCTTCTTTAAGCACTGGTCTAAAACCCAAATGGTCTCAGCGTCATCTAGCCCCTGAGTCTTTCTCATCTCTGTCACATTCAAGTCAAAGATGCTTACATCAACAGGAGGCACCCTACCCATAGTATCTGGCAGCTTCCCTTGTGCATAAGCGTCCCAGAATTCATAACCATCATCCAATTAAATTGGGATTATGTCAACTCCAAAATCACGCCAACCTGCTGTTGTCTTCTAGGGGGTTTTTGTTTTTTTTTAATCTTTTTTTTTGGACTTCAAAAATAACATAAGGCTGCGATTCACGTGTGACGTTTCGTATGCGAATTGAAATATGCAAAAATGAAGAGCAAGTTGCTAACATAGATGAGACCAAAATTGAAGAGCATTTAGATGATAATATTAGGTTTGATAATAACAGATTGCATTATTTGCGAGGCAATTCCAAACTCGAAATTATCGATACATGGCACAAATATCATACAAAAATATCATATATTCCAATAAAACATTAAGGGATCAATCCATGTTTTTCCACGTATTTAACAAGGTGTGGTTCCATGTCAGCCGTTCTATCCAGTTCTGGGTATGAATCTAACACTTCACCCACCGTCATCCCCATAGCCAAATTATGCATAATAGACACAAATTTCACCAGAAAATCATCTGTCGCAAAGTTTTTTGGATCGTAAGATGGTGGATTCAGGGCCTGCGTTTGATTGTAGAAGCATTTGAGAGCATCATCATCCACTATGATTATATCATCCTTATTCTCGATACCAAGTTCGTCCATCATGTTACTCAAGTGTTTGATGAAGATAGGCTTGCCTGTTGGATCCTTGGGATTAGTGAACTTCACACATTTGTTCTGATCCCAAAAGGTCAACCAATGTCTACGCATTTCCCCCAGTGCCTCCAAAGTATCCTTGATGTTCCTTAGTTCCATGGATGACCAAATACCAACTCGAAATAACCTGAATGCCTCATCTAGCATCTCCTTCAAGTGCGGCCGCGGATAGATCCACTTGGTGTTTGATTCTACTGGTGTCTGATGAAACTGATCTCTAGCCACTTTATTTTTCGGAAAAGTCTTGCAAAGGACTCCGTTTAGGTCGAACACCACAACCTTCTTAGAAACGCAATGCAAGCTGAAACATCAAACAAGTATCCGGTCAACAAGATACGATAACACAAACAATACAACCGCGCCAAGCGTGATTTGAGATAGTCTTAACCAAATCGCGCTCGGCGTGATTTAGTTTGACGACGAAAAATAATCAAAGCATGCCTGGCGCGATTTAATTCAAAGATAATACAAATTAAATTACGCGTGGCGCGATTTCGTGGGCAAGGCCATACCTATCATCTTCAGTTTCGCTGCCGTCGTCAGCGTCATTCTCCCCTTCGCCACCCTTAATCTTCGTCTTCTTCTGACTGTTAGAATTGTTATTTTCTATTAGTTCCGCTGCGTCCTTCACAACTGACATTATTTTACTACTAGTAATGGTGCCCAGCGTTGCTGGGCATAAGTTGGGTAAATGTAGGTGATAAGAGAGAAGAAAAGAGCGAGAGATAAACTAATTATGTAATCTTGAGATAAGCTTCACTTGGAATATATTATAAACCTTAGAGCTTCTTCATTCTAATTTGGAAACTCGTGGAAAAATTTTGGAGACACGTCGTTACATAATAGTCGCTAATTTTGCATTTTTTGTGTATATTGGAGGAGCGGGTCTTAATACAAAGGATTTGAAAGTTTGTCTCTTCTTTTTGCATTTATACGCTCGCTTTAAGATATTGGCTCGAAATGTATATGTACCTTCCTTTAATGAACACCCGAACAGGAGAATATAATCATTGAGAAATAGAAAACCAAGCCCCCAATGTTGTTGGTCTATATGTGGTCCGTTTTTATGGGGCTTGTGTTTATATGGTTTGGGGTATATGTGGTTCATGTTTATGGGGCTTGTGTTTATGTGGTACAATCTTATATTATAATGTTTTGTTGTAATTCCTGGATTTGGATCCAGCCCTAGATTGGTTGGCTGAGATCCATCTTAGTAATTTCGATGGTCAGGATTTTTAGGGCGATTTTTAGGGCTTGCAAAAACGGAGAGAAGCGCGGGGATTTGGCATGGCTCCTCCGGCGCCCAACAGAATGAGATGCCTATACATTTACAATCGTAATGGTGTGTGCCTGCATTACCATGTATGGGATAGACACCCTTCTCCACATTGAGCCCGCATCAGGATCACAAGCTCATGTTCGGGCTTCTCTTCTCTAGGTTTTCGATTCCGGCACCATTACCATGTATGGGATAGACACCCTTCTCCACATTGAGCCCACATCAGGATCACAAGCTCATGTTCGGGCTTCTCTTCTCTAGGTTTTCGATTCCGGCAAGATCGATGGTCTCATTTAGTATCTCTTGAAGTGAGATGATTTTTTCCTATCTACGGAAACTTCATTGCCGACCATGCATACTGCAGTGGAGGTATACACCATACTGCTACTTTCGTTTGTATAAAAGATGAATACAAAAGTTAAATTCTCTTTGGCTCTTCATGGCTTTGCTAGAAGAGTTGGGTTGTTGGCTATGTTTTGTATAAGGAAGCTTTTCTTCTTGCTCCAAATATAAACAATTCTGAGCTTTGTTGGTTGCTTCTGAATAGCATTTGGCATTCAGATGGGCATCCACTTGCTAGCATTCTGTGTGCATAGTATCAGGGCCATGATTTATAACCTTAATCCATCTTGGCCGAAGTATATCTCTGCTTAAGCATGTCATACTTACATGGAGCTAGACTGGACCAACCTAAATATATGGCAGCAGAATTGGACTTGCAAACGCCATAGCTGCAGCAAGTCTAGCCTTATCTAGCTCTCTGTTTGTTTTTTCTGTTTGTTTTGTTGTGGGTTGAGAGGTCTCATAATGCCTAATCTTTCGTTTCTTTTATTGTACAGATAATGCATGCTAATGAAGTGGCCTCTTTGTCATTTTCTGTTGGAACAGGCAAAGGTCATCCGGTGCAGAAGGTGATCCTCTTAAAGAGGCAGCCAACATCAACAAGTCTCTTCTAACACTTGGGTATGCATGTCACATTTTATAGCCCAAATAATACAGACCTCTGATAATAAACCTATCCATGCAGGCAAGTTATCATGGCATTAGTGCAAAAGAGTGCGCCTTCGATTTTCATATTCCTGCAGCTGCTTCAGGGAAATTATTTTGTATGTTTGCTGCTATACAGTTTCAAATTGATCACAGTTTGTTCAGGGAATAAAATTCGAGCTAAAGTGGGAGCTTTGATGCAGTGGAGCATTGTGCTACATTATTATGTTGCAGCAGTTTTTCACAGGGCCATGGCTAGGAAGGCACCTGGATCGAGGGCTTATGTGCTGTATTTATTGGGTCTGGCTTGGCTCTTGCTCTTCATTCCTCCGAAAAGAGGTAAGAAAGAGTATACTGGAAAAGACACTAGGGTGGGTTCAAGGAAAATCTCAACACTTTGCTACAAAGAAAAAAGGACCCAGGTGCTTTCACGCGATGTGGAAGCAAGCATATTGTTTACAAGGATATGTGTGGTAAACATTTGTTAGTACCTAACATCATCACACCATAATCATTCTTTGTGTCATGCCTCAATATGACCATGCATCTCTCTACATCTTCAAGTATTAAGACATTCAGATGGTTCAAACTTCATTCAAAAATACCACTCTACATTAAGAAATACCATACCACTCTACATTAATAGATATGGTGCAGATAGAGGTAATCAAGCACAATGTCCATGATGTTCTTGCCATCATTAATCAACTTATATAATTATATTTTAGCATTCTGCGGTTGGAGTCTTGGCACAAAACTGAAGAGTTCGCTATATAGTATGTGTGCACTTTGCCAATATTCTGTAACTCTAATAAAAGGTTCATTTTCTTTGCTCCAAAATAGTGCTCCTGAGCAATCGCTAATGTAGGCTTGATTCATCATCCGACTAATCACGGGGTTTGGGCGAGTTTGGCACTTAACGAAAAATGGCAATCCACTGCAGATTGTAAGTTGAAAAGAGATAATAACTCTTTTATGGACGTTACAACAATATCAAAATTGGTTTATCTATATGCTAAATGTATTTCTAATTTCTACATGTTTCTAAACATTCAACCTATGCGTAGAAAATATTAAGACATTTGATCAAAGGAAATAATACAAAACAAAAAAAGCCTCCTCCTCCTCCTCCTCCTCCTCCTCCTCCTCCTCCTCCTCCTCCTCCTCCTCCTCCTCCTCCTCCTCCTCCTCCTCCTCCTCCTCCAAACTCTTTAGACTATTGAGGAAGAGAAATTGAAAAGATCAAAACCAATTGCAAATGAGTATATAGAAGAATCAACAATAACATGTCTAATACCACCAAGAAGCAATATCACTTAATATTATAGGCACCCCAACATTTACGGGTTCAAATTATGCCAAAGAACGCCGGGCACCATAACTAGTTGATATAGAATATTATACTTTCCCCTTTCTAATGTAGAGAAATATTATGAACTCATGCTTCTCCATATGTAATGTTTGATTTCCTCTTATTCTACTATATTGTACTTGATTTTTCCAACTCTTAATGTTGATTTTAGATAGGATACTTGATATAGAAAATTTTGTGAACTCATGCTTCTACATACGTAGTGTTTGATTTCGTCTTGTTCTATTGCAATGTATTGTAAGTGATCTTCGCCAACCCTTAATGTTGATTTTAGATCGGAAGTCTATGCCATGCATTTACATTTGTGTTTCGTGATATGGCCATATGAAATTGCCTGACTTTTTGTGATGCAATTTTCTAGCTTTTCAATGCATGTACAACCTCAATTATTCATGCCATCTCCAAGGCCACAAACAAATGGCATAAATGACATTGTTTTGTTGATTTACACATATGGTTTGTAGGACAAAATTGTTTTGTGTTGATTTACACGTATGGTCTCTTAGGTACAAAAATGATTGGTTGCTGTAACTTTCTATTTTGAAATCATGCCTCCATAGTAATGTTGATTGTGCTTGACCTCCATAGCATCGATGCATTATAAGACGAATATATATTGTATTGAAGTTGCATTGTCCCATCAGAACACTGA
Organism: Isoetes taiwanensis; assembly: GCA_021234155.1. Classification (NCBI taxonomy): domain Eukaryota; kingdom Viridiplantae; phylum Streptophyta; class Lycopodiopsida; order Isoetales; family Isoetaceae; genus Isoetes; species Isoetes taiwanensis. The sequence continues at coordinate 24,453,465 of JAJEKV010000010.1, read as the reverse complement.
AACATAATCAGCTATCTCAAATAATCAATTCATGGGGCTCGCCCTTTTCAAATCAGCTTCAATCACTTATATGGCACATCATTTTTGGATCGGCCATGTTTGTTACATATACCTTAGAGCAAGCTCAGCAAATGGAATAGGTATTTTTGTCAGCTATGGTTCGCAAGCTCAATAAATTGAGCATATGTTTTTGTCAGCTATGGTCAGTTGGCACCTGCATAATTACTCTTATAACACAATAATGCAATTATAGTTCCTTCTAGATAATAGGTCTTCTGCATATCAGTGACAAATTGTATTGCATCATTTACCATGACAGTCCTATCTCTCTGCAAAATTCAAATGCAAATGCAGTAGAAAACATTTCAAGGTTTGAAAATATACATTTAGCCGAATACATATTGCAATACGTTGACTCTATGATCTAAAAAGCACGTATTTCAAGTCTTTTTTCCAGTATTAAATCTTTCACATCCAAACCTTCAACTTGTGTTGTAATTCCAATATCTACTTCTTTCATACAAAATGCTGGATCTTGAGAATAACCTTAAGTAATATAGCCAACAAACGAAACTGGAAACAAACGAATCTGGAATGCCGGAGTGCAAAAGAGGGATAAAAAAATGCTCTGCCCAGATTTTTGTGAAAGGCTTTCCCAGCTGCTCTTCTGCTATGCAGCAATTCCAACGGCGCTCTACGACCACTGAGGAGAGAGGGTTAGGAAAAAATAAGATTTTGTCCTGACCGTCGATCTCCTGAAACGAATTCTAGACCATTTTTTTTTTTTTTGAAGAACTGTGTCAGCAATATATTAAAAGAATGGTAATGTTACAAAGCAAGTGAGGAGGAAGGAGAACTGCCCCAAAGAGACAGTGATACCTCGACACTCCACAACAACTGCAACTCTACTGCTGTACAAACTGACCATCACCATCTACCACACCCAAGAAGTCCCGCCAAATAAAAAACTTCCGCTCTACTAATCCCGGGAACACCAAAAAGCTTTGAAATAGCTTGTACCTGAGTCGAGGAATCAGAGAGGCTGCAGGCTGCTGAATCCCCTGAAAGATCCACAACTGCCGCCGCTTCCAAATCAACCCACCAACCAAGCCACGCGACTGATGCAAGGCTTCTTTGCCCGTCTGTGACCAAGCACCCGGGATATACATGAAGCAGCAATTGTTGGCTATTCAATCTCACCTGAAAGCGAGCCACGACCCAATCCCGGGCAACTGCAAGTGAGGGCATAAAACCGAGACAATGCTCCACAGTCTCACGATGAAGGCCACAACAAGGGCAAAGAGGGCTCACACCCCGCCTAAACCGACTCACAAGGACATTCACCACGATGTGATTGCACCACCCGCCACGAAGCACCCGAACCTTCGGTGGGGAAGTGAGCTCCATGTCCACGTCAAACCGGCGCCATCGAGAACCGGAAGCTGCGAGACCACTTGCACGAAGGGGCGAGTGTCATGAATAGCCAACACCCGGTAACAAGACCGCACAAAAACAAGAAGATACAACATCTGGATGAACCTTCCAAATCTGCACCACCACATCACCCGAGGGACTATAGGTATGTGTAGCGGAATACCCCGCCACTTGTTCCCGAGATAGCCCGGTCCAGCGTCCTTGGTGCTAAAGCGAAGCTCGAAAAGAACTCCCCGAAGCTAGCTGACCATCCCAATACCAATCCTCCAAGGTGAGCACAAATACCGCCTCCAGCGAACTTGCGTCCGAGCATGCATGCGATGGCGACCAAGGGCAAGTAATGCAGGGGGTAGAGGAACCCACAAGAAAGGAGAAGAGTGGTGATAAAGCGAGGCATAATCTAGCTGGAAGAGCACACGCCGCGTGATCCCAAGCCCCAACACCCCCGCGGAGAAAGGGGATGCATGTGGGAAAGGCCGGAGACCATACAACAGTGCCCGGGGCAACTTTACATGCAACGCAGGGCGACTTTCCAAATGCCACACAATGGCGAAGAGATTGCCACAATAGTGCCGCACCAGGAGAAGATGCTCCATCCGGGGAATGCTCCAAATAAACTTAGAGACCAACACCTTACTATGCGGTGCCAAATCCGGAATGGCCAAGCCCCCATCCTCGGTAGGAGACACTTCCCACCAAGCCACTTTAACAACCGCCCCTTCATCATCCCGCCCCACACAAAGTTTGAACAATCTTATCCAAAGCTTGTATCTTACCCTCGGAGCTAACATCGCAGAGATCTTTGTATACACATGAGTGCTACAAAGTCTTGACTTGGCAATAGTGATCCTACGCCATGGACAACTTGCTACCCTTCCACCAATTGAGGTGTTTACGCAACCCCGCAAAATCTCATCCCACACCCTCCCCATGGAAACATCCCCTCCAAAGGGAATACCCAATGACTTAGTACACACATTACGGAAGCACCTTCCAAGGGAATAGAGCCAAACAAGGGGGGGCGGAGTCAAGCTGGGCCCATAATGCGGACATTTACCCCAATTCGAGGAAGAATGCACGAGGCCAAGGAGAAAGTATCCAGCAAACCCTTCACATTCCGCAAATTCCTCTCTTACGCCACCAAGAAGAGAAAAGTGTCATCGGGCGAACCGGTTAATAATCTGGCTGACTACCATCTTGCATCCGAAGCCCATCCACCACCCCTCCTCCACTACTTGCCCAAAACAAGCGAGGCGGTGCCTCCGCCCAATCGTAAACAAAAATGGTGCCAAAGGGCACCCACGGCCTTACCCTACGCCTAAGGAGAAAAGGCGGAGGGTTCCCCGGCACACCACCAGAGTAGCCCGTGCTTTGACCTATGCAGACTTCATGGCTCTCTCGTAAAGCGTGGACCACAGCCCAACGCTAACATCATGGCGAACAAGAACTCCCCAACGGACACTATCATAAGCTTTGGCAAAGTCAAGCTTAAGATAGGCAATGCCTTGACTGTTCTCCGGCCCAATAAAGGCCCTCATAAGCTGCGCGGCAACATTAGTCAAAATGTTCCTCCCGAACAAACCAAACCGGTGCACCTTACTAATGGAAGAAGTCAACACGGCTTCAACTTCTCGGCCGGGGCTTTTCGCAATAATCTTGTACACAGAGGACAACAAGGATATAGGCCTCCAATCATTAATAGTAGAAGGCTGCTTAACCTTAGGAATCAAGGAAATGCATGCGGTATTCAAGATCCTATCCATGTGAGAAGACTGCAGCAACTCAAGATACACCTGGTACACAGACTCACCAGCCCACTCCCAATAAGTGCGAAAAGAACTCCCACGAGGGGATGCCATCCAGCCCAGGACATTTATCCTTGGCCATGCACATACATGCCTCCGCTAAATCCTCTCTGGAGAGCATTTTGTGCACCTTAGAGCTAGTTTTGTGCACCTTAGAGAGCTAAGTCTGGAATCTTGAAGCAACAGAAGGCCACAACTGAAGTAACCAAAGGGGTTTAGACCAAATCTGGCAGCTGCTGACAGGCCGAATCAAAGGCAAGGTGCATGGCTGGAAACAAGCGAATGCGGAATCGAGTGCAAAAAAGAGATAACAAAATGCTACGCCCGGATTTTTGTGAAAGGCTTTCAATTTGCTTTTACGCTATGCGGCAATTCCAAGCGGAGCTCTACGACCACGAGAGAAAATGGAGAAAGGGTTAGAAAAAATAAGATTTTGTTACGGTAGTCGATATCTGAAACAAATTCTAGACTGCCCGATCTAGGGCAAGATGCCTAATGGACACCTTGCATAACATTATAATAGAGGATATCCAAGTCCTGCGGAAAAAGGAAGCAAGGAGTTGCCGATATCAGCCATCATTGCCTCTGATCAAATGTATGCGGGCGGCATTGGTGGCTAATAAATCACTATAGCAATAGGTGGTTTAATAGGGACTCGGCTTACTTTTATATAAAGCATGTCAAGAAAATATATATCCCTATGGATACAAAGTCGGATCGAGACATAGATATATGTGAGACTCTAACAGCAGACTCTGGCATGAAACGGCCGCATTCGAGTTGCTTTGGACCATTTGTCGGTATTGATAATTCAGCCCTTATGGCTTTACGTTTTTTGTTGCGAGAAAAATATCATCATGCAGTGATTGTTTCACTTACCAAGAATGGGGTCTAAACGAAATTGAAATTATCATTACGGAACAAAGAGCAACTTAAAGATTTTTGCTATTGTGTTCGTTGATTTTCGGATAAGGGCAAGCGCCAAGGGTACAACTCTATATGATGCACTACCTAAAAGCTGCTTCACTTTCTCTAGATAATACCCCAATTCGAGATCAATCTCCTTGAACTTGGTAAACAAATCAATCTATAGCAAGTTTCAAGTCTAATATGCATTGTTTAAAATAGAAATTATCATTTTGCGGTGAAATAGCCAAAGAATCGTGGAGACTGAAAGAATTGCTCGAATGTAGTTTTGATGCAAAATGTCGGTTGTTGATTTCTTGATGGCATGGCGATTATAAAGAATACTCAAAGCAAAAGATGATAGAAGGCATGGAGGCCTGCATCTACGATCTTTGGTAGCGACACGATAAACATAGGAAGATTGCTTCTAAAATCATATGAATGGGGAGTTGATTTACTGATAGCATGGCCAGATTATAAAGAATACTTGATTTACTGATGGCATGGAGGCCTCGAAGTTGATGCTGGTAGCAGAGCAGTTTTAAAACCTAGGAAGATCGCAGTGGAGTAAGTCCACTGCTAAGTTAGTAGCGTTTTGCAATGAAATATCTGTGTTTGTTACACCTAAATGCAACATGCAATGCAGCCGAAAGGATTCCCGACTATAACTCTGTTTTTCTGTGCTCTTTTCATCCTTCGAATGCAATTAGATGATCTCAACCATACAAATTAGGGTTTGATTCATGACATACGCTAAAACTTTATAATATAAGATGAAACACCATAGTTCATGGGGTATTCCGAGAATTGAACTCGGGGCCTCTTGCACCCTAAGCAAGAATCATACCACTAGACCAAATACCCTAACATATATTATGAGTCTATTACGAGAAATAAAGTTGTATCGGCTTTGCATCCCTTTGACCTTCTGACATGAGTGAGATGTTAAATGCTTATATCAAATAAATGAAACACCATAGTTCATGGGGTATTGCGAGAATTGAACTCGAGACCTCTTGCACCCTAAGCAAGAATCATACCACTAGATCAAATACCCTAAGACATTTTCTGAGGCTATTATGAAATATAAATTTTTATTGGCTTTGCATCCCTTTAAAATCCTGACATTAGTGGATATTAAATGCTTATATCAAACAAGAGAAAGGACATAGTTCATGGGGTATTCCGAGAATTGAACTCGGGACCTCTTGCACCCAAAGCAAGAATCATACCACTAGACCAAATACCCTAAAACGTACTATGAATCTACAATCTCAGGTTGGCACTTGTTGGTGAAAATTGCCCACAATTTACTTGTACACATTTTTACTTAAGCTCACGATTAGGCTGATAATTAAACTATTTTACGTGAGCAATTTGTCTTCTATGAATATTCAATTGCTTTTACATTATTTTCTTTTTAAATATTCATAAAGATTGAGATATAGTGACAACTTGATCTTGGGATTTTTGAATGAGCACTCAAATGATATAACTAGAATACATCTCTTTGGCGTATTGCTAGAGTCACAGAATTAGAATACATCCGTTGTAACATTAGGCAACCTAGAGTGTTTAATTCAATCATGTCATTGAATGTTGCACGAAGTGATATCCTCACAAAAAGCATAATGGGGTATTCCAAGAATTGAACTCGGGACTTCTTGCACCCAAAGCAAGAATCATACCACTAGACCAAATACCCTAACATATATTATGAGTCTATTACGAGAAATAAAGTTGTATTGGCTTTGCATCCCTTTGACCTTCTGATGTGAGCGAGATATTAAATGCTTATATCAAATAAATGAAACACCATAGTTCATGGGGTATTCCGAGAATTGAACTCGGGACCTCTTGCACCCTAAGCAAGAATCATACCACTAGACCAAATACCCTAACATATATTATGAGTCTATTACGAGAAATAAAGTTGTATCGGCTTTGCATCCCTTTGACCTCTGACATGAGTGAGATGTTAAATGCTTATATCAAATAAATGAAACACCATAGTTCATGGGGTATTGCGAGAATTGAACTCGAGACCTCTTGCACCCTAAGCAAGAATCATACCACTAGACCAAATACAGTAAGACGTTTTCTAAGGCTATTATGAAATATAAATTTTTATTGGCTTTGCATCCCTTTAAAATCCTGACATTAGTGGATATTAAATGCTTATATCAAACAAGAGAAAGGGCATAGTTCATGGGGTATTCCGAGAATTGAACTCGGGACCTCTTGCACCCAAAGCAAGAATCATACCACTAGACCAAATACCCTAAAACGTACTATGAATCTACAATCTCAGGTTGGCACTTGTTGGTGAAAATTGCCCACAATTTACTTGTACACATTTTTACTTAAGCTCACAATTAGGCTGATAATTAAACTATTTTACGTGAGCAATTTGTCTTCTATGAATATTCAATTGCTTTTACATTATTTTCTTTTTAAATATTCATAAAGATTGAGATATAGTGACAACTTGATCTTGGGATTTTTGAATGAGCACTCGAATACATCTCTTTGGCGTTCACAGAATTAGAATACATCCGTCGTAACATTAGAATCCTATATTATAATGTTATGTAATGGACCACGCCTTAAATCGGACGGCTGAGATCATTCAATCAAATCAGACGGCTTAGATGTTACGTTTTAACTTGCTTTAGGTTTTTTCTTCAAGAGCAGCGTGGGCCGCCTGTTCTGATCCCTTCTCTAGCCGTGGAGGTGGATCAGCTGCTGCTTATGGCTTGGACGTGGCTATGGCGGAAGCTAAGTCAGAACCCTAGATGAAGCCAATAACCTTAGACGAAGACGGAGACGGAGTGATGCCCTGCTGCCTGTTCCAGAGACGGATCCGATGGGCTTTGGTGGCTAGGGTAGAGCCCTCTTTACCCATTTTACTCTATTATATATGGGATCGGATATGGCAGTACAAGGACTTGCAAGGATCTATAGAAAACGTATGTCCCTCTCTGGTGTTGTTGGATTTTTATAGTTTTCAATAAGTCAGATAGTAGGATTTAGTTATTTTTAGCTCTGAAGTTTTTGTTTCTCAGATTTATAGTTCTTTTGGAATGGATTTGGGATGTGTCAAGCCTTAAACTTCCGGATGCGTTACCTAGCATCCTTTGTTTTGATTATCATTTTCTTCAAAGCCTATAAGCTCAAATCTAGATTTAGCAAAGACAATATTCTGCAAATTATACAAGATTGATCTCTATGATCTTTATGCAAAGTTATTGCTTAGGCAGGCTTTTACTAGGACATTATACTTGGAACATATGAATACAATACTTGGGTTCTAGCATTTGGAACATGTCAAGCTGAAGATAATCTTATACTTATGGACCGTGATTTAACAAGGAGATCTCATAACACCTCAGCTTATTAGTCTTGTGATGGAGAAAAGCGAAGGTTGGTTTCAACAGGTTTATCAAGAAGTCAGATAAGTCTAAAAACACGAAGGTTAAAAACGACAGTTTCAAAGGGAATACCAGCAAGGAAGTAGGAAAAGCTGGAGAAGATCAGCCTTCCAATGTTATGAAGCAAAAAGTTGCTGCTGCAAAACAGAATATTGAGAATCATTATAAAGCAACTGCTGATGATGCTTCCAGACCTGCCAGCTTTACCATAATCTTCTAAAGCATGAATGCTTTGGCGGCCTAGCTCCATTTTTTCTCAAGACTTATGGTGACCAAGCTCCCACCAAGTAGATCCTTGGAGCAGATTCGGCGATGCTTCATGGTAGCTGGGCTTAATTCGTCACACAACAGAGTAAGATTCATCAGAGAATTGTTGTTTCATTAACCCATAAGACTTTAACTAATTTTCTGTCTGTTTGATTCGCAGCAAATCATTCAGGCAAGCTCTAATTCGGCAAGCTACGACAATAGAATGTTTTGTAATGGGGTATTAATCTATTTTTTGATTTACATATTCTGCTCAACCATTTTACCAAGTTTAGGTCTTCTGAAACCAATTTGATACAGATATTGGATCCAATGGCAACTTTCAAAGATGTATATATGCTCTTCAACTTTTAGTATCAGTATGGATCATGTCCCGTTGGTGATTTAGCTTGCAAAGGTGATCCTGCAGACTGGCCCTAAACTTCCTATTTGTGATGAGTTCTTATAGCATGATATTATGTCCTGGTAATCTTCTTAAATACTTTGTTTTGATCTCCGTGCTTTTACATTTTGGTGTATCATTGATGAAGACAAGCATTACATGCAAGAACGATTGAGGACGTTTAAAAGGATGCAATTTGATCAGTCTAAAAGAACCTTTTTCCTGTCAAAAAACATTGTTCCATATTTCTGGCTTTGTGCTATAAAGCAATGTCTAATAATGCAGTATTTATTGCAGTTTTATTTAAAAGGTCTATGCATATGTAAATGCAGCTCCCATAGAGCATGTACCCATTACTCATGATTCTAAACTTTGGTCAAAAAATGTCTTCGTTGGCTGCACATTATATCAAAAAATTATGCTTTTTTTGCTTAAGTTAATTGTAATGATTCGTAGATAGGTTCATTATGATTTCTTTTCTGTCTAAGTGTTTAATTAATAAGTCACAGCAACATAATTAAGATATAATTAAGACATAATTAATTAAGATGAGATATAATTAAGACATATGTCTTGACAATTTGCTTTTAAAGTTGGTTTTAGAGTTTCGCATTCCCTTTTCTAATGCTTTAGGCCTTTGCTAAATGATGTTTATTACCTTTTCCAAATTTCATATTAGAAGCATGTAGTTATCTTGGGTTTGTGATTTCGCATATCAATTCAATGGTGAGATTAATATAGACAATTTATAAGGGATGTTTTATAAGGGATGTAGCTGAAGGGAAGTGCAAAGTTCCAACAATGCAATGTCGTCAAATGCAATGTTTTGAAGGCGCCCCAACATTTGTAGATTCCAAATCATGCCCAGCAACGCTGGGCACCATGACTAGTAGAACAGAATAGAAATTGTTTTTATCGTCCATGGAGACCAACCGGCCTATGGGACCCAATACAAAAAGCGCAGCAGTCACATTACTGCCCGGATGAAAAAACCCCCGCCCCGAAGGGTTTTCGAGGGAAAAACCGTGGCAGCAATAAGACTGCTGACATTAGGCAACCTAGAGTGTTTAATTCAATCATGTCATTGAATGTTGCACGAAGTGATATCCTCACAGAAAGCATAATGGGGTATTCCGAGAATTGAACTCGGGACCTCTTGCACCCAAAGCAAGAATCATACCACTAGACCAAATACCCTAACATATATTATGAGTCTATTACGAGAAATAAAGTTGTATTGGCTTTGCATCCCTTTGACCTTCTGATGTGAGCGAGATGTTAAATGCTTATATCAAATAAATGAAACACCATAGTTCATGGGGTATTCTGAGAATTGAACTCGGGACCTCTTGCACCCTAAACAAGAATCATATCACTAGACCAAATACCCTAACAGCTGACTTCATTGTACGTACATCCTTCACATGGCTGCAGCACTCAACGAAGGACATCCTATCCTTAGTGAAAGCACTCTTCTTGTATAAGACTTCCTTCTTTAAGCAGCGGTCTAAAACCCAAATGGTCTCGGCGTCATCTAGCCCCCGAGTCTTTCTCATCTGTCACATTCAAGTCAAAGATGCTTACATCAACGAGGGAGGCACCCTACCCATAGTATCGGCAGCTTCCCTTGTGCATAAAGCCGCCCCGAATTCATAACCATCATCCAATTAAATTGGGATTATGTCAACTCAAAATCCGCCAACCTTTGTTGTCTTCTAGGGGTTTTTTTTTTTTTTAATCTTTTTTGGACTTCAAAAATAACATAAAGGTTGCGATTCACGTGTGGCGTTTAGGTATCACAATTGAAATATGCAAAAATGAAGAGCAAGTTGCTAACATAGATGAGACCAAAATTGAAGAGCATTTAGATGATAATATTAGGTTTGATAATAACAGTTGCATTATTTTGAGGCAATTCCAAACTTCGAAATTATCGATACATGGCACAAATATCATACAAAAATATCATATATTCCAATAAAACATTAAGGGATCAATCCATGTTTTCCACGTATTTAACAAGGTGTGGTTCCATGTCGGCCCGTTCTATCCGGTTAAGGTATGAATCTAACACTTCACCCACCGTCATCCCCATAGCCAAATTATGCATAATAGACACAAATTTCACGAGAAAATCATCATGCATAAAGTTTTTTGGATCGTAAGATGGTGGATTCAGGGCCTGCGTTTGATTGTAGAAGCATTTGAGAGCATCATCATCCACTATGATTATATCATCCTTATTCTCGATACCAAGTTCGTCCATCATGTTACTCAAGTGTTTGATGAAGATAGGCTTGCCTGTTGGATCCTTGGGATTAGTGAACTTCACACATTTGTTATGATCCCAAAAGGTCAACCAATGTCTACGCATTTCCCCAGTGCCTCCAAAGTATCCTTGATGTTCCTTAGTTCCATGGATGACCAAATACCAACTCGAAATAACCTGAATGCCTCATCTAGCATCTCCTTCAAGTGCGGCCGCGGATAGATCCACTTGGTGTTTGATTCTACTGGTGTCTGATGAAACTGATCTCTAGCCACTTTATTTTTCGGAAAAGTCTTGCAAAGGACTCCGTTTAGGTCGAACACCACAACCTTCTTAGAAACGCAATGCAAGCTGAAACATCAAACAAGTATCCGGTCAACAAGATACGATAACACAAACAATACAACCGCGCCAAGCGTGATTTGAGATAGTCTTAACCAAATCGCGCTCGGCGTGATTTAGTTTGACGACGAAAAATAATCAAAGCATGCCTGGCGCGATTTAATTCAAAGATAATACAAATTAAATTACGCGTGGCGCGATTTCGTGGGCAAGGCCATACCTATCATCTTCAGTTTCGCTGCCGTCGTCAGCGTCATTCTCCCCTTCGCCACCCTTAATCTTAGGTCTTCTTACATTTGTTAGAATTGTTATTTTCTATTAGTTCATTTGCGTCCTTCACAAGCGACATTATTTTACTACTAGTAATGGTGCCCGGCGTTCTTGGGCATAAGTTAGGTAAATGTAGGTGATAAGAGAGAAGAAAAAAGAGAGATAAACTAATTATGTAATCTTGAGATAAGCTTCACTTGGAATATATTATAAACCTTAGAGCTTCTTCATTCTAATTTGGAAACTTCGTGGAAAAATTTTGGAGACACGTCGTTACATAATAAGTCGCTAATTTTGCATTTTTGTGTATATTGGAGGGGCGGGTCTTAATACAAAGGATTTGAAAGTTTGTCTCTTCTTTTTGCATTTATCGCTTCGCTTTAAGATATTGGCTCGAAATGTATATGTACCTTCCTTTAATGAACACCGAACAGGAGAATATAATCATTGAGAAATAGAAAACCAAGCCCCAATGTTGTTGGTCTATATGTGGTCCGTTTTTATGGGGCTTGTGTTTATATGGTTTGGGGTATATGTGGTTCATGTTTATGGGGCTTGTGTTTATGTGGTACAATCTTATATTATAATGTTTTGTTGTAATTCACGGATTTGGATCCAGCCCTAGATTGGTTGGCTGAGATCCATCTTAGTAATTTCGATGGTCGAGGGATTTTTAGGCGATTTTTAGGGCTTGCAAAAGCGGAGAGAAGCGGGGGATTTGGCATGGCTCCTCCATATGGAGAATGAGATGCCTATACATTTACAATCGTAATGGTGTGTGCCTGCATTACCATGTATGGGATAGACACCCTTCTCCACATTGAGCCCGTGATCGGGATCACAAGCTCATGTTAGGGCTTCTCTTCTCTAGGTTTTCGATTCGGCACCATTACCATGTATGGGATAGACACCCTTCTCCACATTGAGCCCACATCGGGATCACAAGCTCATGTTCGGGGCTTCTCTTCTCTAGGTTTTTCGATTAAGGCAAGATCGATGGTCTCATTTAGTATCTCTTGAAGTGAGATGATTTTTTCCTATCTCACGGAAACTTCATTGCCGACCATGCATACTGCGGTGGAGGTATACACCATCTTGCTACTTTTCGTTTGTATAAAAGATGAATACAAAAGTTAAATTCTCTTTGGCTCTTCATGGCTTTGCTAGAAGAGTTGGGTTGTTGGCTATGTTTTGTATAAGGAAGCTTTTCTTCTTGCTCCAAATATAAACAATTTCGAGCTTTGTTGGTTGCTTCCGAATAGCATTTGGCATTCGGATGGGCATCCACTTGCTAGCATTCGTGTGTGCATAGTATCGGGGCCATGATTTATAACCTTAATCCATCTTGGCCGAAGTATATCTCTGCTTAAGCATGTCATACTTACATGGAGCTAGACTGGACCAACCTAAATATATGGCAGCAGAATTGGACTTGCAAACGCCATAGCTGCAGCAAGTCTAGCCTTATCTAGCTCTCTGTTTGTTTTTTCTGTTTGTTTTGTTGTGGGTTGAGAGGTCTCATAATGCCTAATCTTTCGTTTCTTTTATTGTACAGATAATGCATGCTAATGAAGTGGCCTCTTTGTCATTTTCTGTTGGAACAGGCAAAGGTCATCCGGTGCAGAAGGTGATCCTCTTAAAGAGGCAGCCAACATCAACAAGTCTCTTCTAACACTTGGGTATGCATGTCACATTTTATAGCCCAAATAATGAGACCTCGATAATAAACCTATCCATGCGGGCAAGTTATCATGGCATTAGTGCAAAAGAGTGCGCCGATTTTCATATTCTGCGCTTGGTTGCTTCAGGGAAATTATTTTGTATGTTCTTTGCTATACGGTTTCAAATTGATCACAGTTTGTTCAGGGGAATAAAATTCGAGCTAAAGTGGGAGCTTTGATGCGATGGAGCATTGTGCTACATTATTATGTTGCGGCAGTTTTTCCACAGGGCCATGGCTAGGAAGGCACTGGATCGAGGGCTTATGTCTTTATTTATTTATTGGGTGCGGCTTGGCTCTTGCTCTTCATTCCTCGAAAAGAGGTAAGAAAGAGTATCTTGGAAAAGACACTAGGGTGGGTTCAAGGAAAATCTCAACACTTTGCTACAAAGAAAAAAGGACCCGGTGCTTTCCGTGATGTGGAAGCAAGCATATTGTTTACAAGGATATGTGTGGTAAACATTTGTTAGTACCTAACATCATCACACCATAATCATTCTTTGTGTCATGCCTCAATATGACCATGCATCTCTCTACATCTTCAAGTATTAAGACATTCAGATGGTTCAAACTTCATTCAAAAATACCACTCTACATTAAGAAATACCATACCACTCTACATTAATAGATATGGTGCGGATAGAGGTAATCAAGCACAATGTCCATGATGTTCTTGCCATCATTAATCAACTTATATAATTATATTTTAGCATTAGCGGTTGGAGTCTTGGCACAAAACCCGAAGAGTTAAGCTATATAGTATGTGTGCACTTTGCCAATATTACGTAACTCTAATAAAAGGTTCATTTTCTTTGCTCCAAAATAGTGCTCTGAGCAATCGCTAATGTAGGCTTGATTCATCATCGACTAATACGGGGTTTGGGCGTAGTAATCGGCACTTAACAGAAAATGGCAATCCAATCTGCAGATTGTAAGTTGAAAAGAGATAATAACTCTTTTATGGACGTTACAACAATATCAAAATTGGTTTATCTATATGCTAAATGTATTTCTAATTTCTACATGTTTCTAAACATTCAACCTATGCGTAGAAAATATTAAGACATTTGATCAAAGGAAATAATACAAAACAAAAAGAAAGCCTCCTCCTCCTCCTCCTCCTCCTCCTCCTCCTCCTCCTCCTCCTCCTCCTCCTCCAAACTCTTTAGACTATTCAGAAGAGAAATTGAAAAGATCAAAACCAATTGCAAATGAGTATATAGAAGAATCAACAATAACATGTCTAATACCACCAAGAAGCAATATCACTTAATATTATAGGCACCCCAACATTTGCAGGTTCCAAATTATGCCCAGCAACGCTGGGCACCATAACTAGTTGATATAGAATATTATACTTTCCCCTTTCTAATGTAGAGAAATATTATGAGCTCATGCTTCTACATATGTAATGTTTGATTTCCTCTTATTCTACTATATTGTACTTGATTTTTCCAACTCTTAATGTTGATTTTAGATAGGATACTTGATATAGAAAATTTTGTGAACTCATGCTTCTACATACGTAGTGTTTGATTTCGTCTTGTTCTATTGCAATGTATTGTAAGTGATCTTCGCCAACCCTTAATGTTGATTTTAGATCGGAAGTCTATGCCATGCATTTACATTTGTGTTTCGTGATATGGCCATATGAAATTGCCTGACTTTTTGTGATGCAATTTTCTAGCTTTTCAATGCATGTACAACCTCAATTATTCATGCCATCTCCAAGGCCACAAACAAATGGCATAAATGACATTGTTTTGTTGATTTACACATATGGTTTGTAGGACAAAATTGTTTTGTGTTGATTTACACGTATGGTCTCTTAGGTACAAAAATGATTGGTTGGTGTAACTTTCTATTTTGAAATCATGCCTCCATAGTAATGTTGATTGTGCTTGACCTCCATAGCATCGATGCATTATAAGATGCATTATAAGACGAATATATATTGTATTGAAGTTGCATTGTCCCATAAGATATATTCCAATTAGTTATTGACTTTTTACCACTGAAACATAATCAGCTACCTCAAATAATCAATTCATGGGGCTCGCCCTTTTCAAATCAGCTTCAATCACTTATATGGCACATCATTTTTGGATCGGCCATGTTTGTTACATATACCTTAGAGCAAGCTCAGCAAATGGAATAGGTATTTTTGTCAGCTATGGTTCGCAAGCTCAATAAATTGAGCATATGTTTTTGTCAGCTATGGTCAGTTGGCACCTGCATAATTACTCTTATAACACAATAATGCAATTATAGTTCCTTCTAGATAATAGGTCTTCTGCATATCAGTGACAAATTGTATTGCATCATTTACCATGACAGTCCTATCTCTCTGCAAAATTCAAATGCAAATGCAGTAGAAAACATTTCAAGGTTTGAAAATATACATTTAGCCGAATACATATTGCAATACGTTGACTCTATGATCTAAAAAGCACGTATTTCAAGTCTTTTTTCCAGTATTAAATCTTTCACATCCAAACCTTCAACTTGTGTTGTAATTCCAATATCTACTTCTTTCATACAAAATGCTGGATCTTGAGAATAACCTTAAGTAATATAGCCAACAAACGAAACTGGAAACAAACGAATCTGGAATGCCGGAGTGCAAAAGAGGGATAAAAAAATGCTCTGCCCAGATTTTTGTGAAAGGCTTTCCCAGCTGCTCTTCTGCTATGCAGCAATTCCAACGGCGCTCTACGACCACTGAGGAGAGAGGGTTAGGAAAAAATAAGATTTTGTCCTGACCGTCGATCTCCTGAAACGAATTCTAGACCATTTTGTGCACCTTAGAGCTAGTTTTGTGCACCTTAGAGAGCTAAGTCTGGAATCTTGAAGCAACAGAAGGCCACAACTGAAGTAACCAAAGGGGTTTAGACCAAATCTGGCAGCTGCTCACAGGCCGAATCAAAGGCAAGGTGCATCGAAACTGGAAACAAACGAATCTGGAATGCCGGAGTGCAAAAGAGAGATAACAAAATGCTCTGCCCAGATTTTTGTGAAAGGCTTTCCCAGCTGCTTTTCTGCTATGCAGCAATTCCAACGGAGCTCTACGACCACTGAGAGAAAATGGAGAAAGGGTTAGAAAAAAATAAGATTTTGTTCTGACCGTCGATATCCTGAAACAAATTCTAGACTGCCCGATCTAGGGCAAGATGCACAATGGACACACTGCATAACATTATAATAGAGGATATCCAAGTCCTCTGGAAAAAGGAAGCAAGGAGTTGCCGATATCAGCCATCATTGGCTACAGTCAAATGTATGCGGAGCAGCATTGGCTGGCTAATCGTCACTATAGCAATAGGTGGTTTAATACCGGGACTCAGCTTACTTTTATATAAAGCATGTCAAGAAAATATATATCCCTATGGATACAAAGTCAGATCAGACATAGATATATGTGAGACTCTAACAGCAGCTCCTGGCATGAAACAGCCGCATTCGAGTTGCTTTGGACCATTTGTCAGTATTGATAATTCAGCCCTTATGGCTTTCTGTTTTCTGTTGCCAGAAAAATATCTGTCATGCACAGTGATTGTTTCACTTACCAAGAATGGGGTCTAAACGAAATTGAAATTATCATTCTGGAACAAAGAGCAACTTAAAGATTTTTGCTATTGTGTTCGTTGATTTTCCAGATAAGGGCAACTGCCAAGGGTACAACTCTATATGATGCACTACCTAAAGCTGCTTCACTTTCTCTAGATAATACCCCAATTCGAGATCAATCTCCACTGAACTTGGTAAACAAATCAATCTATAGCAAGTTTCAAGTCTAATATGCATTGTTTAAAATAGAAATTATCATTTTCCGTGACCGAAATAGCCAAAGAATCGTGGAGACGAAAAGAATTGTCTCGAATGTAGTTTTTGATGCAAAATGTCTGTTGTTGATTTCCGATGGCATGGCCAGATTATAAAAATACTCAAAGAAAGATGATAGAAGGCATGGAGGCCTCGCTTCTGCGATCTTCGGTAGCAAAAGACAAATAAACATAGGAAGATTGCTTCTAAAATCATATGAATGGGGAGTTGATTTACCGATAGCATGGCCGATTATAAAGAATACTTGATTTTATTGATGGCATGGAGGCCTCGAAGTTGATGCCGGTAGCAGAAAGCGGTTTTAAAACCTAGGAAGATCGCAGTGGAGTAAGTCCACTGCTAAGTTAGTAGCGTTTTGCAATGAAATATCTGTGTTTGTTACACCTAAATGCAACATGCAATGCAGCCGAAAGGATTCCCGACTATAACTCTGTATTTTAAGTCCAGAAATTGAAAAAAACGTGGAAGAATGCTTACCTGGTCAAGGTTGGGACGATCGAGCCATGTTTGGTTGGAAACAGAGAATTCCAGCACTCAGCAAAAGATTCGGCGATGTATCTGCACCATCTGATCTTCAAGGGATCCCACCAATAGCATTACATAGAAGAACCTGAACGTCCATATTGAAACTTGAATAAACCCTTCATTTTCAAAACCTAAACTGCACAAGATTACCATAGCTGCATTTTATGTGCAAGAAGCTATTATGCACACCAGAGCATGTTCGACAGAAAGCAATTAGGAAGCTTATGGTGCAATTAGGAAGCTTATGGTGTATTAGGAATGCAGCAGGCGCCATAGGGGTGTAAATATGGTAATGCTACCCAAAAAAACGCGAAAGCACTTAGCACTTAAAGCACTTAAAGCACTTGGCTGCACACGGCCAAAAGTCATGCCGTAAATGCTTCCTGCCTGTACTTTGTTCTCGGCTAAGTTAGATTAATAATTATCCTCTGATACTCTCCAATCTTTGCATTTTGATGCCGTATAATGTCAATTTTTTTTTTTGCTGAGATACATTACATGGCAGTTTCGATGTTGGATTGGTTTCAATAGAGTATGGAGAAAGTTAGAGAGAAAATAACAAACAAAGAAGACTGGTTGTCTGTTCAAAAAGAAGTAATGGAATTGCAAGGATAAAACTCAGAAGTAATGGAATTGCATGAATAGTATTAAGATTGTTTTAATACAGAGACGGAATTGCAAGAATGTATTTTAAGATTGCTTTGATACAAAAGGATCTCAAAACTCTGATTAACAAAGCTTGATCAATAATGTAAATGACGAAATGTGAATGCACGCAAGACTACTCACAACAATATAGAACAACAATGATCATATAAAAGACAATGTTAACCCACTATTAGTGGAAATTGACCAACTTTGAGAGGTCATTTCTCCCGCATCCAAGCTCAGATTTAATTGATTTAAACTGCAAGAGAAAGGCCATAGTGTCTACTTTTAGATGCAGGTAAAATCATCAAAAATTATTCATTAAAACTCAAGATATCAAATTCTGAGTTTTGGTATATTTCTGTGACAAAAAATCAGAACCTGTAACAAAAAATCAGAACTTTGAGAGACTGTTTCTCACTCCTCATAGCTCAGATTTGAGTGATTTAAATTGCAAGAGAAAGTGCTAAGTGTCTAGTTTTAAATGCATATGAGATCACTCAAAACCGATCAGCACCACGCAAGATATTAAAGTCTGAATTTTGTATATTCTTGTGACATCAATTTCGTACCCATCAGAATATGGTACCCCCAGCCAAGTTTGAGAGGTTATTTCTCTACCTCGTAGATCGGATTTGTGATTTGATTGTAAAAGAAAGAGACCGAAGTATACTTCTAGATCAAAATGAAATCGCCCAAATAGATTGGTAGAACTCACATATCAATGTGCTCGCCACTCTTCCCATTTGGGAAAAAAAATAACGAGATCTAGGATAACATTAGAGATGCATATATTGAAAGAATGGAACAAAATACCTTTAAGAAAACAAAGAGTAATCGTGATTGTCTCTTCTCACTTGATTTGAATCCTAAAAGCTTCTTCCTAAGCTTAAATGGATGCTTTCTAAGAGTCATCACAAATTCAATCTCCACGCAATGTAGATTGGAATTATCAATCTAAATCAAATTGCAATAAACATTGTTAATTCACCTATGATTTCTATGCCGCATTTGAACTCTAATTTGTGTCTTATATCAGATTGAAAAAAAAAAGAGAAACTCCATCAATCTTGTCCCCGGCCAATGGAGTTCCCGCCTAATGGAGCTCCCGCGCCTTGAAGATCCTCTCACACACATCCTACCATTTTCGAGATTCCACCGGATCATCCATCTCATCATCCTTACCTACTGAATGATCCATCCTATTTCCCGAGTAACAACCTCTCGAGGTCGTTGAATGAAAGCAATTGAGGGTAAAGCACTCCAAAGCACTTAAAAGCTAATTTTTGTCCCATAGTGCTTTTTGGGTAGCATTACCATATTTACACCCATAGGCTCTCACAACCCTAAAACTCTTCAAATCCTTGTGGACGGGCATCATCATCGCCCACCGGTTTGGTCGACCGGGCCGCAAATTAGGGTTGGCCGGGTCCAACACTTACACAATAACATTATATACAGCATTGATTTGGTAAACATGTGAATCACTTAGAGTCACTTTGGTTGGGTTTCTCTCAGCTTTGGTTTCACACTAGTTCATTGTTAACCCGTGGAATTCACTCTATTGTTGCTTGCATCACCCTGGAAGGGAGGCAAAGATAGTCCCTAAGTTCACACATCACAAGACTTGAGCAACCACTTTAGCGCCTATTTGTTCATTATTGCTTCTCCTTATCGTGTCATGATTACTAATTTCACCGTAAGCATCATTCACTTTCTCGAATTGGACAAGTCTCCAAGCAGACTTTTGATTGTTGATGATTTCAGTTGCTGGCGGGCCTTTAGGGACGGTAAGCACATGCATGAGGAATGGTTCAAGAAAGTCTGCCTGCTCATCACTCACAAAGTTGACATCTCTCTAACACCCATAAGAGCCCCTCCTGCAATATAACCTCCAACATGAAGCTCCAAGCAAGAAATAATTGGAGCAAATGCCTCGACGAGGGGTGCTGTTTCATAGATCTGGGAAATCCATTTTTATTTAAGGGCCCTCCTTAGTTTGTAGCTTGTACTTGATTTCTAATTTAGGAGGGGGTCCCGACCCTCATCCTCTTCTGACTTCATCCTAATTGACCGATCCCTCATCCTATGATAGAATATAGTTCTGTGGTGTCCGATCACCCAGAAGAAAAACATTCCCATGCATCAAAGTATTGCTCCACCCTTGGTCTAGCAATATCATATTCCTGCCCCGATAAAGATGGCTGATTATAATAAAGATCACATGTGCCATCTTCCATTCTGTTTCATAGCCATTATTTTAACATCATATATTAGGTATCTCCCTAATAACTTGACGACTCCGCATCATGAGCAAATGATAGTATGCAGATGTGACTCACCAAGGGGACAAACAATGACACAATAGTGAAGGACCTCTCAGCTTGTATCCTATACAAATGTAAAGAAGTCGCTTGTAGTCCTTCCTCGGTTCATGCCCATATCTCTCTCCCACCCTCGGCCATTCACCACAAAGAGTGATATATTTTTAAGGTAAGAAGTTGATTCTGGGTGTAAGAGACCTTTGTACCCAATGGAGACTCAATCGATGCTATTCCTCTTTCCAGCATCTTCTCTTCACAAGGGCCACTTTTTTCTTTCTAAATCCACCAAGACCTTAGGGGTAGAGTCTCCTCTTTATGTTTTATATTTTTAGCCTTCCACCCTTTAGAAGTCCTTTGACCGAATAGCAACCTCGATGTCATCATTACTCATCTTGTATTTGTTCAAAGAATCCAATTCTGATAATGCCACATCCCCGATAGCTCTTTGTAACTCCAAATTCTACACCAGACTTCATTGTATTTTATTATCCTTCACATGGTCATAAAGACTCAAGGACATCCTATCCTTAGTGAAAGCACTCTTCCTATAAAGACTTCCTTCTTGCTAATCGGTCTAAAACCCAAATGGTCTCGCCGCCTAGCCCTCCCCCCGATTCTTTTCTCATCTCACATTCAAGTCAAAGATGCTTACATCAACAGGAGGCACCCTAATACTTCCATAGTATCCGGCAGCCTTTCCTTGTGTGCATAAGCGCCCCGTGTATTCATAACCATCATCCAATTAAATTGGATTATGTCAACCTAAAATCACTAACCTCGGCCATTGTCTCTGTGGGGTTTTGTTTTTTTAATCTTTTTTTGGACTTCAAAATAACATATATCGCGATTCACGCAGGACGCTTTCATATAATTGAAATATGCAAAAATGAAGAGCAAGTTACAATATCATAGATGAGACTCAAATTGAAGAGCATTTAGATGATAATATTAGGTTTGATAATAACAGACACATATGGCAATTCCACTCGGTACTATCGATACATGGCACAAATATCATACAAAAATATCATATATTCCAATAAAACATTAAGGATCAAATCTTATGTTTTTCCAATGAGATTTAACAAGGTGTGGTTCCATGTCACCGCTCTATCCAGCCTGGTATGAATCTAACACTTCACCCAATCATTATCATCCCCATAGCCAAATTATGCATAATAGACACAAATTTCACCTTCTAAAAATCATCTCATCGAAAGTTTTGGATCAGAAGATGGTGGATCTGTGGCCTTTGATTGTAGAAGCATTTTGAGAGCATCCATCATCCACTATGATTATATCATCCCATTTCTCGATACCAAGTTCGGCCCATCATGTTACTCAAGTGTTTGATGAAGATATTTGCCTTGATCCTTGGGATTAGTGAACTTCACACACGAGTCTCCGATCCCAGGTCAACTAATGTCTACGATTTCTGCTCCAAAGTATCCTTGATGTTCCTTAGTTCCATGGATGACCAAATACCAACTCGAAATAACCTCAATGCCTCATCTAGCATCTCCTTCAGTGCTACCGCGATAGATCCACTTGGTTAATTCCCACTGTGTCCATGAAACCGGGATTCTAGCCACTTTATTTTTCGAAAAAGTCTTGCAAAGGACTCCGCTTTAGGTCAAACACCACAACCTTTCTTAGAAACTAATGTAAATCAAACATCAAACAAGTATCCCTACGCTGTAAGATATTTATAACACAACAATACAAACGCTGCGTGGATTTAGATAGTCTTAATCCAATCACGGCTGCGATTTAGCTTGGATCTAATAAAAATAATCAAGCACTGGCCATTTAATTCAGTGTATTATTAAATTAAATCACGCTATGGCGCTACTTGCGGCAAGGCCATGCCCATCATCTTTGTTTCACGCTGGTCGTACTGGGCTATTCTCCCCTTTCAATCTTAATCTCGCCTTCTTCGATCATAGAATTGTTATTTCTTATTATTCATCAAGGCCCTTCATAACCTGACATTATTTTACTATTGATTTGGCAAACTGTGGAATCACTAGGTTTTGTCATTTCTGTACGGCTTCCCTCACACTAGTTCATTGTTAACCTCATATCTACTCTATTGTTGCTTTCAGATCAATTCCTCAAGGAGGCAAATGACATTCCCAAGTTCGGCCATCACAAGATTCTTTGAGCAGCCACTTTAGCAGCCTTATTTGTTCATTAGCTTCCTTATCGCCAAGTGGATTACTAGTTCCCCACTAGCCATCGTCCACTTCTCAATTGGACAAGTCTACTAGACTTTGATTGTTGGATGATTCTGTGTTGCCATAAGGGCCTTTAGGAGATTTGGAAAGCACATGCATCAGTGAATAAATTACTAATCAGATATTTTATTATTGTAATGACTTACTAAACTTGCTCGACATTAATCCCAAAACTTTCTCTGTGGTTTAAATTTAAACTCTAAACATTTTTCTATCATACTTCTAGCGAAGCTAAACTAACCCAAACATCATCCCAAATAATTTCTATAGTGTACAACCTAAAAATATTAAACCAAATTACTATAATTTTTTTCAATATATTCCACTTATTTCCAAATATTTTATTCCAGGAAAACATTCTAAAATAATAATTAACTAGCAAAGCCTAGGACTCAAAATCTAATTCATAATGCTAGGAACTAAAATTAACCTCCAGATATTTCATATAACCAGGAATGATGTTAGCTAAACTAGCCCTAAATTCATCTCCCAAAGCTCTATGGTTTAGCCAAACAACATGTAAAATTTCATCTCTCTCTTTACTCTTCTAGAATTGGCCAAAGAGCCCGTATTGGTGCAAAATTCAAAACAGAAGCTAAAATTATTATTTTTTTCCCAATTTTTTCCATTTACTTTAGCCAATTTTTTGAACATTACCCGCTCCTTAGCAATGTGGTCTCGAAGTTCAGGACCGCCTGGGAATCGCGACTTCCTGCATCAAGTGGGGTCAACCTACCGTAGACGCAATGTGGGCAGGGTCAAGGCCCAACCCAGAGCAATGTAGTGTGTGTGGTCACATGTCCGGGCTTGATGTTGCCTAGCATGGACGCTAAAATACTATCTATCTATCTATCTATTTTGAAAATATGCTAAAAAATCGCCAAATAGCTAAGTTTAGCCTCTTGTTCGTTCTTAAGACATGCATGAGGAATGGTTCAAGAAAAGTCTTCGTCTCGCCATCACCTCACAAAAGGCTGACATCTTCTCTACCCATACATTTCCTGCAATATAATCCTCCAACATGAAGCTCCAAAGCAAAGCCTACCAATTGGAGCAAACGCCTCCACGAGGTAAGTACCTATATGGGGAAATCCATTTTTTATTTAAGGGCCCTTTCTCCTTTATTTTGTACTGCACTTGATTTCCACTTAGAGGGGGCCCAATCCCTCATCCCTTCACTTCATCCTCGCTCAATCATCTCGGTCCGTATGATAGAATATAGTTCTTAAGTCTCGATCATCTAGAAGAAAACATTCCCATGCAATCGCTATTGTCACCCTTTGGCCTTAGTAATATCATATTCTCACCGACAAAGATGGCTATCATAATAAAGATCACATGTGCCATCTTCCTGCTCGCTCAAGTAACCTTTGCTATCTTTAACATCATATTAGGCTTTCCTAATAACTTTGACGCGACTGCTGCATCATGAGTGTACGCATAGTGCATGTGATGTGACTCACCCGGCGACAAACGATGACACAAGGATTCCTCTCGGGCTTGTCGTATCCTATACAAATGTAAAGAAGTCAGAAGTCCTTCTCGTTCATGCCCATATCTCTCCCACCCCCGGCCGCCCAACACAGAGTGATATATTTTAAGGCAAGAAGTTGATTCCCGGTAAGAGACCTTGTACCCACGAGACCTAATAATCATAGTGTCTTCTTTCCAATCTTCTTCACAAGGGCCACTTTTCTTCTCTCAACTCCCCTCACAAGCATCTTTAGGGGTAGACTTTATGTTTTGTATTTTGTCCCTTCCAATTTTAGGGAAGTCCTTTGACCGTAATGGCAACTTTGATGTCATCATTATCGACCTTGTATTTGTCCAAAGAATCCACTTCTATAATGCCACATCCTCGATAGCCTTTGTAACTCTTGCTCTACAGCCTGACTTCATTGTAATGCACATCGCCGCAGCACTCCAACTTAAGGACATCCTATCCTTAGTGAAAGCACTCTTCTTTGTATAAGACTTCCTTCTTTAAGACCGGGTTCAAAACCCAAATGGTCTCTGGCTGCCGCTCTAGCCCCTCGAAGTCTCTATATCTCGGCTACATTCGGGTCAAAGATGCTTACATCAACAGAGGCACTTACTCCATAGTATCCGGTACTTCCTTGTGCATATTCCGTAATTCATATAACCATCATCCAATTAAATTGATTATGTCAATTCCAAAATCAATAACCCATTGCTGTCTCTAGTGGGGTTTTGTTTTTTAATCTTTTTTGACTTCAAAAATAACATATATCGCTGATTCACGTGATGTAATTGTACCATGTAAAATGAAAGAGCATGCTATAACATAGATGAAACCAAAATTGAAGAGCATTTAGATGATAATATTAGGTTTGATACGAAATACTGCATTATTTAGCAGGCAATTCCGCACTTAAATTACCTATGATGGCACAAATATCATAATAAAAAATACCATATATCTAATAAACATTGAGGATCGTCCATGTTTTTCCACGATTAACAAGGTGTGGTTCCATGTCACCGCTTCTATCCAAATTGGTATGAATCTAACACTTCACCCACCGTCATCCCTAGCCAAACCATGATAATGTATTAATAAATTTCACCTCGTAAAATCATCCGTCGCAAAGTTTTTGGATCGTAAGATGGTGGATCTGTGGCCCGCTTGATTGTAAAAGCATTTGAGAGCATCACCATCCACCATGATTATATTCATCCTTATTCTCATACCAAGTTCGCCCATCATGTTACTTCCGCGTTTCATGAAGATAGTTTGCCTGAATCCTTTGGGATTAGTGAACTTTACACATTTGTTCTCGATCCTGTGCTGTCAACCAATTGCCCACGTGATTTCCCCAAAGGCCTCCAAAGTATCCTTGATGTTCCTAGTTCCGAAGGGATGACCAAATACCAACTCGAATAACCTCACTGCCTCATCTAGCATCTCTTCAACTCCGCTGCCGCTGAGTAGATCCACTTGCGTTTGATCTCATCGCGGTTCCGATGAAACCGACTTAGCCAATTTCATTTTTTCAGGCCTTGCAAAGGAACTAGATCTAACACCACAACCTCTTAGAACTAATGCAAGCCGTAAACATCAAACAAGTATCCCACAAGAAGATACTGAGCACACAACACTGGCAAACACGCTAAGCGTATTTTGAGATATTTACCAAATCGCTGCCTACAGGATTTTAGTTTGACGAACGGTAATAATCAGCACCGCCGATTTAATTCAGTTGTAATAAATAAATTAAATCACGCCAAGTGGCGATTTCGCAAGTGTTAACGACATTCACTACTACCATATTCTCTTTTCACACCCTTAATCTTCAGCTCTTCTTCCTGACCGTTAGAATTGTTATTTCTATTAGTTCCTACGCATTCCTTCAATAACCCACCCACATTATACTATTGACGGCAAACCCAGAATCACCAGGAGTCAGCCTTGGTTGCTCTCTACCGGGTTTCGGCCAAATTAGTTCATTGTTAAATCTGAATCTACTCTATTGTTGCTTGCATCACCCCGGCGGGGTGGGTGGCAAAGATATTCCCAAGTTCACGGCCATCACAAGACTTTGAGCAGCCACTAGCAGCCTATTTGTTCATATTGCTTCTTATCGTGTCATGGATTACTAGTTCCCACTGTATACCGCCCACTTTCAATACAAGTCTACGAGATCTTTGATTGTCGATGATTTCGTGCTGCCAAGGGCCTTGAGATTTGGCAAGCACATGCATGAGGAATGGTTCAAGAGCCCTTGGCTTGCTCATCATTCACAAAGCAGTTGACATCTTCTAACACTCCATGAGCCTCTCTGCACAGGTAACCCTCCGAACATAAAGCTCCAAGCGTGTTGTATCAATTGGAGCAAATGCCTCGACGAGGTAAGCACCATGTATCGGGGAAAATCCATTTTTATTTAAGGGCCTTTCTCCTTAGTTTGTAGTTCTACTTGATTTCTAATTTAGGGGAGGGGGTCCCGGACCATCCTCTTCTCGACTATCTGTTCGACCGATCTCGATCCTATTGATAGAATATAGTTCTAAGTCCGATCATCTTAAGAAAACATTCCCATGCACTGGTTGTCACCCTGGCCTTTAGCAATATCATATATATTCCTCGCCCCGACAAAGATGGCTATCATAATAAAGATCACATGTGCCATTCCTCTTCAACGCTCGTCGGAGTCTATTTATCCCAATTATATTAGGCATCCTCCCTATCAACTTCTTTGAGGCACACCATATCAGCAGAGCAATGGATAGTGCATGCAGATGTGACTCACCAAGGACAAACGATGACATAGTGAAGCAAACTCTCACATCAATCCCATAACCTGTAAAGAAGTCGCTATAGTCCTTCCGTCTATGCCCATATCTCCTCTCCCACCGCCGGCCCAACACAAAGAGTGATATATTTTTGGGCCGGGTTGATTCCGCAAGAGATCTTTGTAATCTTTAATGGAGATCAATAATCGACAACTGCCTTCCAAGAATCTTCTACTAAAGGCCACTTTTCTTCTCAACTCCCTACCAAGACCTTAAAGGGGTAGAGTCCTTGTTTGTATTTTAGCATTCCACCTTTAGGAAGTCCTTACCGTATCATAAACTTTCGATGTCATCATTATCGACTCAGATTTGTCCAAGAATCCAATTTCGTGATAATGCTACATCCTCCCCGATAGTTTTCAGAACTCAAATTCTACAAATGACTTCTCATTGTAATGTGACATTCACATGGTCGCTAAAGATCGACAGCAGTCCGGCTTCCGCCAGCCTGAGTCTTTCGCCAGACTTTGACCTCGCCTCGCTGTTCGGTGGTAATGGATTACCATATTCCTCCACCCATCAAAGATCTGGCGCATGCTAGCTTTGTTCACGATGGATCGGCCAAAAGTACAAAATACTGAAATCAAGATCGAGACATGAAACACGCCGCATTTCATTAGGAAAAAGATCAATTCCTCAGCACCGGCGTGAAATGAATTAAATATCAATGCAATTCACGCCGTGCAGCTTTATCGGTGCTGAATTTCATCGCTGTGTGTGGATTTCAAATGAATTGAAATCATGCTGCTTTCACAATCAACTAATTCACCAGCGCAGCTTTTAAGATTTCTCACCTAATGGAATTGGTTTGATTTGAAAAGCACGCCCGGGCGACGGTTTCATTACAGAAATCATCAGCGGAATTGGTTTCATTTGAATGAACGCCTCGGCGCAATATGGAAAAGTGCGCAACATCCCAATACGCATATCTTTGTATGGAAACGCCCCATTTCATTCAAAGTTGCACTCAATCTCACCCAAAATCAGAGGTGGCGCATCGGCATCCAAGATACTACACCTCCCATACGCATAGTGATCAGGAGGAACCCGCTTTTGGCTCCTGCTTGTTCTCGCCGTCATGAGGGGGTCAAGGCCTCAACAGACGTCGCCTGGCCGATGACTAATTTTAATTTAATGTTATCCTTTGATTAATACGGGCCCGGTGCCCGCCCACCTGGCCGGCTTGTTCGGAGATCATATCCGCGGTAACACATCCGGGCCGGCATTGTGCATTTGACCCGATTACTAATCATGCTCAACAACTTCCATGGTACGTGTCGGATCATCTTATGCTAACATAAATGGAGCTTGGTGAACGGATAGAGGACTTCACATGGATCCTAAAAGCCTTTAAGACCCAATGGATAATGGTCGAGTATTTATTCATCTTGTTCATATGGCCTCTAGTCACGGTAATTCTCATTCCGTTTTATTCAAAAACAAGCTTCCCATGCCTTCTCGGATAACCGCGCAGCAGTTGAACATCCTTCCTAAACTCCAGACCTCCCAGAAGCTTGCCTAATTTCAGCTTGCTGCAAATAGACTTTGTTGCTCATGAAGTGAACATGTTTCACGCCATCGTACCGCTACTCCTTAGCAAATAGATATTGGCTAATCGCGCTACTTTTCTGGTTGGCCAACCATACTTAAAATACGTCTCACCGCTCACATCCTGCTCTCGGCGAACATATTCTCAGATGCGTATTTACAGCGAGGTGTCCGGAACAAATCTTTCTTTGCTTATGTGTAATCTCCAAGAGCAATTTGGCGTTGGTGTCATCCTCTTCCTTTCAATAAGAGATTAGGATCCCTTTGTTTGGCTTTATTTGTTCCGCTTCCTTTTCCTCGAAGAGAGCATTTTGTTTGCCATTTGTCTCTGCAAAGGTCAATCGCATTAATTCTCGCGACTTCGCCCATTTCCTCTTCTTCGTATGTGGTCAGGGCGGGTTGCTATAAGAATCGGCCCTTCATCATCTAAGGTGAGACTGCGATGGTATCGCGATCTTGGCAGGATTAGAACCCAATTATTAGGGTTTTCTTCCTCTTGGGCATCAAGAAAAGAAGATGAACATTTTAGAGTACTTTCATCAAGAGATCACGCCATGCGGCATTTAAACCTACCATACAATTCACGCCATGGTTATAGCTCGGCTATTGACCATGCTAAGGTCCGAATTTGAAACCAAATTAGTTTGTAATCCACATTTTGGGAAGCTACATACCCTTTATGAATCCATATTTCACACTATTATTTAACCTTTAATAATATATCTCCAACCTGCTCTAACATCAAGTATCCTATATTATAATGTTACGCGGGTGTCTTGGAATCACTCTAAATCCGCAGCTAGGATTGATTTTACGATCCGATGGTCCAATACTCAAAAGCTTTTTTCGGCCATCGGCGGTAGTTTGATGCCATGGTGAAATATCAACCACTTTCTTTGGGTCTTTTGATCCATATTATGGCATGCACCGCCTTTGGAGGAATGGAACATATATATATTCACTTCCATTCCGCCTTCCTCTTAGGGTCCAGGGCATAAGAATGAGAGCAGTGGCTTTATTCTATCTCTACGTGGCGCTTATTCCTCGGGATAAGAAAAGAAACCGTGAGATATTTACTCGCAGGATGATTTTATGGGATAGTTCAAGCTGCAGCTCGAGCCCCAAAACGGAGTCGAGTCGAAGTTTGTGGGCGCTTCGTGATCCCGGAAGGTCCTCAAGATCTCGGTCATTCTTTTGAAGATCAGATTTGTTCTTTTAACTTTTTCCTTTCCTACACACACCCTAAATGCATCTATGATGAAATCGACCCATTACTAGTACAGCATTCGATCATCATAACGGGAAGTCAAGGCCGCTTCGGCAGGAAGAGCCGAGATGCAAAGAGAAATGGACAAAGGGGAAAAATAGAGCCAGCAAGCAAGCAACCTGGGATTTTAGATTTTAGGATTTTAAGGCTGATTTTGCGCTCTACCCATTTCTTCATTTGAGGGCCCAAATCCAAATGTATGGAACCGCAATGCGCGAGCTTACACTTCAACATGGTTGCATGGAGGTTGATATCGTAAGAAAAGAAAATTGAATTCAAATCACTTGGTTACCGGGCCATTTTTCAATTCCTTTGCATTTATCTCTTTGATCCGAAGTCTTTCTACCGAAAAACCTTCAAAGTCCTCGGGCTCACAGATCCGGGTTTGAAGTAAAAAACTTCGAATCACCCCAATCGCTGAAGGATGGAATGGCGTGGCAAGGTCTTCCTCTATTTCTATTTCCAAATACCGCTTTCACATGTGTATTTCTCTCTCTCCTAACAAGCTAATCATACCAAGTTAAAATGGCCTCTGGATTTGATGGTTAATGCATTTCATCCTTTAGCTTTCTCTGTTTCTCTCTCTATTTTCACCTTTCCAAAATTTGCCTCTTCTTTTTATATTTTATGTATCCATGGTCGCTTCTACATGTTTAGAAAAGGATCACTGTCTGGAATCTGCATCTGACCCAAAATCTTGAAATATGTAAGATGACTTTTAATCATTTTGTAAATAGAAAAACAAAAACAACAACATGTGTATTTGAATTTTTTCTTCCATATGAATGTTTTGAGGATGTACCATTTCCATGAATCTCCTCGCTCGACATTGCTTGCTTTTTCTTCCCCATTCCCATTTTGCCATTGTCACAACTCAAACTAATAGGATAATGCTAGCTTAAGCTTCTTGATCTCTCCTACTATTACGCCTTGATGTTTTAGCTTATGCTTTTCTTTGTACAATAAATGCTAAGGGCAAATGTAGTTAACCCATGAAATAGAAGAGATGACGGTATCAATCCAAAATAACACTTGTCAATCGCTTAACACTTGGAATAGAGTCAGACACTACTTCATTTTGCACGCTTTTAATATTTGCGTTCCTAGTCGGCATAGCCAAATAAAATTCCTCATGATAAAGACTTTCCATACCGTGAATTTCTAAAGTTGTATTTTGCGCAAGAGAACCTTTAGTGGAAAACTTTTGTAACCAAAGCTACCGGGCCTAACCGGGAGGTAAGGAATTTAGAAGCTGAAGAATTGCCTTCTTTATGAATCGGTACATCCATTTTTATTCATCTTTGTGGTTTTTCTTTGATGTATAGCGCATATATGGCCATGTGCTCGACATCCTCTAGAGTGTGTCACCGGCCATAGATCATTCAATGAAGGTAGTAAGAATGCTTTGAAGTTCATTTTATAAGAGACAATCACTTTGTTTTAAGAAATTGTTGTTTCTTTCTAGTCACTGCTAGAGTATAGACTTGGTCTTCCCAAGGACTCCAAGTAAAACTTTGGGTGAAATATGTGGAAATATAGACCGCTCTTAATTTGCTACCTCACACTTTGAGACTTGCAAAGGAAAACCGTATGTGAACTTCATTCTAAATTTTAGATAATCATGTCTATGTGCTCTTTATTTGGTCTTAGATGGCACAACAAAAATTATTGCATTTTCAAATAAGCTGTTACCGTGTTCAAAGAGCATAACACACGCTTTACAAACTCAGAAGCTATAATTTTGATTCTCAAGATCGGCTCCTCCTCATTTATATGGGCAAGGCAAATCTCATATACACTACATAGAAGCTTGCAAATTAGAATTCCATTTATTTCTATCTAGGCCCCGTACATATACACCAGACATAGCCCATAGTAGTTCAAATCATAACTCATAGTAGTTCAACTGACGATCCCAAAGACATTGTGTTTCCATCCTATACCAAAGAACTGGGCAATTCATTACGAAAATCCATTATCTCTGGTGATTTTTCGATTCTTTGCAACACATTCCAATTGTGTTGTGCGTTTGTAGCTCGACCCTTTGCTCTCCCATTTATTGGCCTCAATACAGGTCGATACTACTAGTACCATTTCAATCTTCTTATATTATAAAAATATAGCTGGGTAGGTTCTCCATGGAGACCTAGGGATCGAATGGTTGAGAATTTGATCTAGCGACTTGAAGAAGATGATGATGTGCATGACTTCAACCAAAATTTCATCTTGATTGTTGTTTCAATAAGATTCACTTAATCCGACAGTTGAAGGGGTGTAAGGGGAAAGGAAAAGGAAAGAGAGGAAAAATGGAAAAGGGAGGGAAAAGGACAAAAGGAAAGGGAGAAAGGAAAAAGGGAAAATAGAAATAACCATAGATAGATAGATGAAAATAGAAAAGGAGGGAAAGGGAAAAGAAAAAAAAAAGTGGGAAGGAAAAGGAAGGGAAGGAGAAACTAAAAGGGGAAGGCAAAGGGCCGAAGAAAAGGGAGGTTGTACAAAAGGTCAAAGGAACAGTGGAAGGAAAAAGTGAGAAAAAGGGAAGGGAAAAAAGGGCATAGAAAAAGGGAAAGGGAAAAGGAAAAAGGCAAAGGGTGGGGGAAAAATGGAAGGCAAAAAAGGGGAAGAGAGAAAAGGTTGGGAGAGGAAAATAGAATGGAAAAAGGGGCCATCTGGAAAAGGGAAAGGAAAGGAAAGGGAAAGGGAAAGGGGAAGGGAAAAGGAAAACGGCAAAAGGCACTGAAAAGAGGAAGAGAAAAGGGTGAATAAAGGGGAAAAGGGAGGGAAAAAGGGTAAGGAAAAATAGAAGGGAAAAAGGAGAAAAGAGAAAGGATGAGGAAGAAGAAAAGGGAAGAGAAATGACATGGGATAAGGGCACCGTAAAAGGGGAAGGAGTGAAATGTTGGGAAAAATGAGGAAAAGGGAAGGAAAAAAGGGAAAAAAGATGCTGGAGAAAAGGAAGGGAAAAGGGAAAGGGAAACGAAGAAACAAGAAAAGAAAGGGGGAAAGGGAAGCTAAAAAGGGAAGAGGGAAACGGAAAAGGAAGGGGAAAGGGCAAGATAAAGGGGAAGAAGATAAGGAAAGGCAAAAAGGCATGGAAAAAGGAATGCGAAGAAAAAAGAAAGAGGGAGGGAAAGAAAACTTGAAAAAGTACCTAAGAAAAGGAAGAGATAAATGGGAAAAGGAAGGGGAAGGGTAATGGAAAAAGGGGAAGAGGAAAAGGTGAAGAAAGGGAAAACGCGGAGGCGAAAAGAGCATGCGAAAATGAAGCAAAAAGGGCAAGGAAAGGGGAAAAGATAGGGAAAAAGAGGGAAAGAAAAGGGAAAAAGGTATGGAAAAAGGGAAAGTGAAAGGAAAGAAAATAGAAAGAAAGGGGGAAAGGGAACTGGGAATAAGGGTAATGAGAAAAAGGAGGGAAGGGGAAAAGGGGACAAGATAAAGGGAAAAGAGGAAAAGGCGAAGAAAAAGGACAAAAGGATGGAAAAATGCATAAAAAAGGAAAAAGGAAAAGAAAAGAGGGAAGAGGAAAAGGTGGACAAAAAGAGGAAATGGGTATAGAAAAAAAGGAAAGACAAAAATTGAGAAAAATGGCATGGAAAAGGGAAATGGAAAAAGGAAAGGAAGAGGAAAAGGGCAAAGGAAAGGGAAAAAAGGCACAAAGAAAGGGGAAGAAGGAAGGGCTCTAGAAAAGAGGAAAAATGGAAAGGAAAAAATCCATTAGAAAAGTGGGGTAGATGGGAAAGGGAATAGAAGGAAAGCTTGAGGGGAAAAGGGTGGAGAAAAAAGTAAAAAGAAGAAAGAAAGCATGTAAGGAAAACGAAAAAGGTAAAAAAAATGGAAGTGTGTAGGGAAAAGAAAAGGATAAAAGCGGTGATAGAGCAATGGCATAAGGAACGAGAAAACGACGCCGATTGCTTTAATAATGGAGCTCTTTGCCATTCTCTTTATTGCTACAATATATTATTTATAGATTCTTTCACTTTTATACCAAAGAACTGGCACCGTCTAGTATATGATAATGTTATAATCAGAATTCTTGGATTGGATCAAGCTCCTAATTTAGCCGTTCGAGATCATCCGAAAGGCATCCGAAGGTCGAGATTTATTGAACGAATTTACCATCACTCATGATTGGTCGTGATTTTGATCTCTTAAGGGGAAAGGGTAAAGGAAAAAGGGGGGAAAGGAAAAGGGAAGAGACAAGAGAGACGCGGAAAAGTGAAAAGGCACGGAAAAGGGAGAAAGCAAAGGGAAAAGGTGGGATAAGAGAAGAGAAAAAGGCATGAAAATGAAAAGGAAAGCAAGAAAAGAAAAATGGAAGGGGAAAGGTACCTGGAGAAAGGCACTCCAGGGAAAAGGAAGAGATAAAGTGGTAAAGGGAAGAGGAAAAGGGCACCTGAAAAAAGGAAGAAGGAAAGATTGAAGAGGGAAAAGGAGGAGAAAAAAGCATGGAAAAAGGAAGAAAAAGGGCATTGGGAAAGTGAGAAGAGCTGAAGAAAGAGGAAAGGAGGGGAAAATGGCATGGGAAAAGCGCTGAAAAGAAAAAGGAAAAGGAAAAGGAAAAGAAAAAAGAGAGAGGGAAATGGAGGGGAAAAAAGTGCATCGAGAAAAAGGGAAGAGTAAAAGGTTGGGGAAAATGAGGAAGAGGGAAGGAAAAGGGAGAACAAGAAAGGATGGGGAGAAGGGAAGAAATAACTGAAATTGAGAAAGAAAGAAAAAGGAAAGGGAAAAGGGGAAATGTGGAACTCAAAAAAGGCATGAGAAAAAGGAAAAGGTAAACAAGAAAATGGAAGGAGGAAAGGGCATGAGATAAAAAGGAAGAGGAAACGGGCGAAATAAAAAAAGAAAAGGAAAAAAAAAAAGGATGAAGAGAGAAAGGGAAAAAGAGGAAAAAATGAGTATAGAAAATAAGAAATGAATGAATGATTTTTTTTATCGTCCAATCGAGGCCAATCGCCTACGGGATCCATAGCGAATGCTAAAGAACTTACATCATTCCCAAGAAAACTCCCCGCTCGGCGGTTTTTTGAGGGAAAATCAGGCGTAATAAGAATGCTCGGCTAAACCGGGTGCATAAAGTATACATCAATGTTTATATACATGTCGGGTGGTGCCCGGAGGACATACCGACTTCGCGATGTCCATAACCTCTCGGCGATATTTATCCCAAAGACCAGACGGGCTGCCGCGCTCACCGTCACATGTGTAACGGCCGCCAGCTCCGGAATTAACCTCAAATACATCGTGGTCCCCGAATTTGATCATATACGCAACATTGAAGGGTATGAGGATTCATCCTTGTGTCGACCTTCCATTTGGCAAAGATTGACAGAGCCCGTTCCGCTGCGGGCTCACCAATCCATCCGCCTCGCCTCTAATTCAAGATGATGTGCCCCGCGGCGTAATGGAGGTAATGAGTCCGCTGCTCTTTCATGGGCAAGTGGGTAGCGTGCAGCAATATGGCCTCGTGACTACCGTGGGATTTGCGTGGCGCTCGTAGTGTGTCATTCTTGACCTCGCTCGGGGCGGGTATTTAGCATCCCAAAGCTTACCGAGGAAGCACCGCCAAGATATTGCCCCTCAAGCTATGGCGACCACTGCTTGCACATGTATGCACCTCGGTGTCTCCGCATTCCATCTAGCCAACCATTGAGCTCTCTTTTCCTCCAAAGAAACTTTGGTCATACCCATTGCCATGACATAAGTTAGTTTAGGGAGACGAGCATCACCCATATTGACCAATCTTCCTCAGCGCTGCATTACCGGCGATCATGCGCCTCCTCAAGAGGCAAGAATCCTTGCCTCCCCGCAGAATTTGATATGGGATCGTGGACTTCACCCCTGCGCTCGCATTTCCAGAAGGCTTTCTCGACTGGCCTTCCAAGTCATTCCAAGTAGCAGCGTGATACTCATCGGACTCGCGACTTCCACCCCGTGATAAAAAGGACAAAGCCCACTAAGACCTTGAACAAAGCGCGGATCGATGGGCCCAATCATAACCCGCTTCTATGACTATTGTTTGTGCATTGCATATAGTGCCTTCCACCGCCACTGGGAGCCGCATGGGATGTGTCCCAGCGCATAGTAGAAGGAAACTCCACTCCCAACATTTGTATGTGGATGCAACTCACATTTTGGCCTCTGTGAATCGCGAGGGGACCTCTACCGACGCGGAAGATGATATGAAAACCACCTTAGTCTTGGCCAGTTGACGCCGCGACATCGCCGCCGCCATAGAATGTGTCCAAATGATCGAGATGTCGCTGTATGTCCGCTGGTAAGCCACAACAAGAGAATGGGCTTTTAGCTTAATGGGTTTACGATTTGCCCCTCGGCGACGCGATCGCCGCAATTAACATGACCGTAGCTCACGCTCTTTGGCGACATCGTTAGCCGCAAGGACGCCGGTGACGCGACGTCTGGTCGACGACGTTGATCGACACACGCCACGCCCATCAATTAATGGCCCTGATCGCGGTGTCACTTTGCGCGACGCCCGGATGTCTAGTGTACTTTGTTCTTTTGAGAACAAGGATGGTCTTCGCCACGAAAGTTGGTCCCTGTGGTATCGTCGATATTTTGAGTCCATTGAAGAGCCAAATCAAGGGTTTTGGAGAGGGGAAATTGCTCGTCCATCGCTGTGGCCTTCGTGAAGAGAACTTCTTTGTGGCAAAAGATGTGAGCCTCGAAGACCTCGAGCTATTTCACCCGTGGCACCAACATCGCGATATCCTGGGTTGAAATGTTTTTCCTTCATGTCCGCGACCGCATCGTTGTAATCAGCCATTAAAAATTCCACCTTTTTCGATGCACTTTTTAGTTATGCTCTTTGCATTCATGCTTCAGCGTACCCAGTAATTAATGCATGGTATGGAATTAAATTTGATTTTTGTCGGGCTTGGTTTCCCGGTCATCCCCAACATACGTGCAAATTTTTAGAATTTCCTGATAAAGTTCTGATCAAATAGGTAGCATTGAAATCTGGCCTTTAGCATCAGCGTCATTGGGCAAGAGTAAGACATTCAAATTCAATTACCGAAGTAAGGAATTCAAATTCTGATTTTTTGTCGCCAGCTTCCTAAGTCATCGCCAACGCATGCCGCCAAAATTTCCATTGTTTAGATCAAAGTGTTTTTAGATTAGTACTCGGGCCCCGCGTACCGTTGTTGTACCGAAATGCACATCTCTTGCTCAAGTCAAACAAGGCCGTGATCTTTGCAAGGCCGCCTCATTGCAGGGAGAGTCCGGAACCCCAAGAGGCGAGCCCCAAAAGTTTCCGAGGCGTTCTTTCCCGGTGCCGTCGAGGGCCATATACGCTAAAGACCACACTCTGGATTCTGCCCTTATCCGACCGCTAACTCTTCACTCAAGGCCTGCCCGATAAGGTCCAAAAATCCAACATCCGGCCCGAGAACTTATCAAACCGCTGGGCTGCCCCCGCTGTCAACCGTAGAAAACCAGCTATTTTGTCGCCGGACATTGCGAGGTTCGAATGGCGATTCGACTTCGCCACATCGTCGAGGTCTAAATTACCCTAGAGACCAAGTTGCACCTGGCCGCTTTGGTAAAAGAAAGAAACACTTACGCCTCTACGCTGGGTAAAGATTCGGCTGCCCACCTCTGTGCCAATCGACTACGAAAGGTTACAGAGAAGTTTGACGCCTCGAAGGGTGGTCTTCTCGCCACGAACTTTATTCCTGTGGCAATGTCGACGCCTGAAATCCATTGGCGAGTCAATTCACATTCCTGAGAGGGAAGTTGCTCGCCCGCTGTGGCCTTCTGGAGAGGGGACTTTGGGGGCAAGCCGCCTCGGATGGTTTTAGGTCTCCAGGCTCGAGTCAACACCCCCACGCCAAGAACGGTCCTAGTCGACCGACAAGGATAGAGTCCAAACGTGAACCCTATGAGTTGCCGTGTTCCCAGTGTGGTTTGCATTTTGCGCCGAAGTTTTGGTCTTTTGCATTGGACTTTGGCCGGATAAGATGCAGCTGAGAACGCTAAGCAAGGGGAACTGACTGAATGGAGTTTGATCCGCATCTCCGCTAGGCGCTTAGGCAAGGCGCCTTTGCAAAAGCAAGCATTACTCATAAATTGTAATTAATGCATAGTACGAATTAAATTCTCGATTTTGGTCGCCAGCTCCTAAGTCATCGCCAAATATACAAAAGGGCCAAAATTTCGACAAGGTTTAGATCAAAGTGTTTGTGATTAGAATCCGGCCCAGTGCGTACCGTTGTTAGCGTACCGAGCCGTACACTTGCCCAAGTCAAACAAGGCCAGGACCTGTAAGGTCATCTCATTAGAGGGAGAGTCCTGACCCCTGTGAGGCGCAGCCCCAAAAGTTTCCCCGAGGCGCCTTTCCCGGCAAATAAGCCCCCTGTGGGGTCAGACGCTAAAGACCACACTCTATCCCTGCCCCCTATCCGGATCGCTGAATCCTTCGCTCAAGGGCCCCGCCTCGATAAGGTCCAAAAATCCAAGATCCGGCTGTGAGAACTTATCAACCGCGGGCGCCCCGCGGGTCGACCGCGGTAGAAACCAAAGTGTTTTGTCGCTCGTGACATTGGCGGGAGGTCTCTGAATGGCTGACCCGACTTTGCCACATTCTAACCGGGAGGCTAAAATTACTCCTAGAGACTAAGTTTTGCTACCATGGTAAAGAAAGAACACTTACGCCTTACGCTGGTAAAAAGATTCTACGTAGCCCACCTCCTAGGCTAATTCGCCACTAATGGTGTGTTGGACATGAGATAGTTTGACGCTTCCTCGAAGGTGGTCTCTGCCAATGTAAACTTGGTTCCTGTGGCAATGTCGACGCCCGAGTCCATCGCAGACGTAATCAATGACCCGAGGGAAGTTACCGTCCGTCGCTGTGGCCTTCTGGAGAGGACTTTGGGGGCAAGCCGCCTCGATGGTTTTAGGGTCTCAGGTTCGGCCAACACCCCCCACGTCAAGAACGGCAAGGTCCCAATAACTGGATAAGGATAGAGCTCAAACGAAACCCTACTTAGCCAAGCTGTAGTTCTAGCAAGGGGTTTGCATTTTGCGCCGAAGTTTTGGCCTTTGCACTGGGACTTGGTCGATAAGATGCTTGAGAACGCTGGCTAAGGGGAACTCAATTAATGGAGTTTGGATCCCAGATTCTCCGCTGTGGCGCTTAGAAGTAAAGGCGTTTTGCAGTAGCAAGACATTCATAAATTGTAATTAATGCATAGTATGGAAATCAAATTTCATTTTTGGTCGAAGAAGCTTCCTAAGTCATCGCCAACATACAGCCAGCTTTCTACCGACAAGGTTTAGGATCAAAGTAGACAGGAACCGCCCGTACTCGCTATTGGGCGTACCAGCTGGCACACTTGCCCGTCAAACAAGGCCGTAACCTTGCAAGGTCATCTCATTAGAGGGAGAGTCCTGGCCCCGTGAGGCGAAAGCCCGCAAAGTTTCAGGCGCTCTTTCCGGCAAGGCTTCCCCAGTGGTCGACGCTTAAAGACCACACTCCCTGATTCTGCCTCTATCCGATCGTTGAATCCTTCGCTCAAGGCCCCGCCTCTGGCTAAGGTCCAAAATGCGAGATCCCTACCGTGAGAACTTATCAACCGCCGGGGTTGGCCCCCAAGGGTCGACCGCGGTAGAAAATCCAAAGTAGTTTGTCGCTCGTGACATTATGAGGTCTGAATGGCGACCACTTTGCCACATCGGCCCCGAGGCCAAAATTACCCTAGAGACCAAGTTTCTGCGCCGGGCTTTGGTAAAAGAAAGAAAAACACTTACTTAATGCTATAAAGATTCGACGCCCACCTCCTAGGCCAATCGGGATCACGAAAGTGTGTTGGACATGAGATAGTTTGACGCTCGAAGGGCGGTCTTCTCGCCACCTAAATCCCAATATTCCTGTGGCAATGTCGACGCCCGAAACCACGCGTATTTAATCACGCCCCGAGAGGGGAAGCTGCTCGTCTCATTTCGCCGTGGCCTTCTGGAGAGGACTTGGGGCAGCCGCCTCCTGATGGTTTTAGGTCCGTGTTTCCCGCCGCCAACACCCCCACGCCAAGAACCTAGCGTCCTAGTCGACCGACAAGATAGAGCTCCCAACGTAAAGTCCCTATGAGTTGCCGTGTTCTAAAGGTGGTTTGCATTTTGGGTGCCGAGTTTTGGTCTTTGCAATTTGGACTTGGCCGATAAGATGCAGCTTTGAGAACGCTGGCAAGGGAACTCCTGACTAATGAGTTTGACCAGACTCTCCCGCTGTGCGCTAGAAGTAAAGGCGCCTTTGCAAGAGGCAAGACATCCAGTAACGCCAGAATTAATGCATAGTATGGAATTAAATTCTCATTCTTTTGTCGCTAGGCTTCCTAAGTCATCGCCAACATACGTGCCGGGCCAAAATTTCCGGACAAGGTTTAGATCAAAGTGTTTTACTAGAACGGCCCAGTGTACCGTTGTTGGGCAGCCGAGCCGGGCATTAATTCTTTGCTCAAGTCAAACAAGGCCAACCTTGCAAGGTCATCTCATTAGAGGGGAGAGTCCTGACCCCCAAGAGGCGAGCCCCAAAGTTTCCCCGAGGCGCCTTTCCGGCAGCCGCTTCCTGTGGGTCAGACGCTTAAAGACCACACTCCCTGATTCTGCCTCTATCCGATCGCTGGAATCCTTCGCTCAAGGGCCCCCGGCCTCGATAAGGTCCAAAATGCAAGATCCGGGTCAGTGGAGAACTTATCAAAACCGTTAAGCGCCCCGCGTACGACCGCAGTAGGAAACCAAAGTGTTTGTCGCTCGTGACATTGGCGAGGTCTGAATGTATGTGATTCGACTTTGCCACATCACCGAGGCCAAAATTACCCCAGAGACCAA
Organism: Isoetes taiwanensis; assembly: GCA_021234155.1. Taxonomy (NCBI): domain Eukaryota; kingdom Viridiplantae; phylum Streptophyta; class Lycopodiopsida; order Isoetales; family Isoetaceae; genus Isoetes; species Isoetes taiwanensis. Next base: position 24,413,088 of record JAJEKV010000010.1, on the reverse strand, counting down.
GTTTCACGCTTTTGCAAAGAAAAGAAACACTTTTACGCCTACGCTGTGATTCGGCCACCCACCTCCTAGGCCAATTGACTACGAAAGTGTACCGACAGAGATAGCTCTTGACGCTCGAAGGGGTGGTCTTCCTCGCCACTCTAAACTTGGTTCCTGTGGCAATGTCGACGCTCCGAAATCCATTGGCGAGCCGAATCATCTCTATAGAGAGGAAGCTGCTCGTCCGTCGCCAGGCCTTCGAGAGGACTTTTGGGCAAGCTGCTTCCTGGATGGTGGTTTTTAGGTCCTCCGGGCCAACACCCCACGCTGGAAGAAATCCACAAGAAGGTCCTAGTCAATCTCGCGACAAGGATAGAGCCCCAAACGGTAAACTCATGAGCTGCCGTGTTCTAGCGTGGTTTGCATTTTGGTGCCGAAGTTTTGGTCTTTGCACTTGGACTTGGCCGATAAGATGCGCTTGAGAACGCTGGGGCGCGGGAACCGACGAATGGAGTTTGACCAGACTCCTCCCGTCAGTGGGCGCTTAGAAGTAAAGGGCGCTTTTGCGTAGGCAAGACATTCATAAATTCGTAATTAATGCATATAGTAACGACCAATTATGATTTTTGTCGCACAGGCTTCCTAAGTCATTGCCAACATACGTGCCAAAAAATTCGACAAGGTTTAGATCAAAGTGTTTGAATAGAACGTCCGGCAGTCATTGTTGGGCGTACTGAAGCCGCATTAATTTTTGCTCCGGGTCAAACAAGGCTGTGGACCTTGCAAGGTCAGTCTCATTGTGAGGGGAGAGTCCAACCCCAAGAGGAGTCTCAAAGTTTCCCGAGGCGCCTTTGTCGGCAAATGGGGACCGCATTCAAAGACCGACTCGGGATCTCGGCTCTATCCCAATCGCTGAATTCCTTCGCTCAAGGGCCCTGGCCTCAAGGTCCAAAAATCCAACATCCGTCCGAGAACTTATCAAGTCACAAGCGCCCCGCTACCGAATCGTAGAAACCAAAGTGTTTTGTCGCTCGACATTATGAGGTTCTAATGGCGATTCGACTTCGCCACATCGTCGGGAGGCCGAAATTACCCAGAGACACAAGTTTCACAATGGCTTTGCAAAAGAAAGAAACACTTAATGCTCTAATGCCGCAAGATTCGACACGCCCACCTCCTAGGCCAATCAATACGAAAGTGTGTTGGACATGAGATAGTTTGACGCCTCGAGAAGGGGTGGTCATGAAACTGGTCCGTGACAATGTCGCATATTCCGAGTCCATCGGGAGAGTCAATCACGATTCCAGAGAGGGGAAGCGTCTGTCCGGTCGCCGTGGGCCTTCTGAGAGGACTTTGGGGCAAGCCTGTGTGGTTTTAGGGTCTGCGGCTCCTCAAGGCCAACACCACTCCCACGCCAAGACGCAAGCAAGGTCCTAGTCGACCGATAAGGATAGAGTTCTCCCAAAATCGCAAACCCTATGAGCTGCCGTGTTCAGCGGTGGTTTGGCGCTGGGGCGCCGAAGTTTGGTCTTTGCACTTGGGACTTTGGCCAAAAGAGTGCAAATGAGAACACGAAGCAAGGGAAACCTACCTTTAATGGAGTTTGATCCCATTCTCCCACAGTAAGGGCAGCGAAGCAAGGGCGCTCTTTTGCGTGAGCAAGACATTCATAAATCTCGTAATTAATGGCGCGATCAATTAAATTATGATTTTTTTGTCCCAGCAGGGCTTCCTAAGTCATCGCCAACATACGTGCCAGCTTTCAAAATTTCCTGACAAGGTTTAAATCAGCGTTTCATTAGGAACGTCGGGCAGTTGTTGGGCACCGAGCCGCACACTTGCCCGGGTCAAACAAGGCCAGGACCTTGCAAGGCCGCCCCATTAGAGGGGAGAGTCCGAACCCCAAGAGGCTAGCCCTCAAAGTTTTCCTGCAGCTCTTCAGGCCACTGGGGCCGTGACGCTTAAAGACCACACTCGATTCTCGCCTCCCCATTCGACCGCTGAATCCTTTCGCTCAAGGGCCCTCGTCGATAAGGGCCAAAATCAACACCACCGAGAACTTATCAAACCACCACCCTGTGCTCAAACACGCCACCCTGTACAACATCCCACTTACATTCGTGAAGTAGTAGCAATAGAAGATTGGTTAAACTCTAATGCATTTTGACTGCGATATATGGTTCTGGGAATGTCCAACTAGCATAAAACAAACTTCTTCATGACCATCGATGAAAAAAGGCACCAAAAATTAAAAAGTGTTAGACGCCGCTATAACAAATATCGTCATGACACGTGTCAGATATGACGTTAAAACCAGATATAATGATTTTAAATCAGATATACGATTTCAAATCGTATATAATGATTAAACACACGCCGTGAGACAGTGATGCCGCTGACGTCGCGATGCTTATCAGCCATTTTACAAATTCCGCTGGGTCAGCTCTTCCTTTTCCTGACCATTCCTAAAGCCTTCTATCTACTATTTTGGGCGATCTTCTAAGTAGCACAATCTTGAAACGACTTGCAAGCACTCTTTAAGGTTAGTAGATCATGTATTTGATTGAATGGTTTTGATTGAATGATTTAGTGTAGATTTCAAATTTTTCTTTCTATCTCTTCCTTCTTTTCTTCTCTGTTTCTTCTCATTCTTCTTCTTTTCCTTCTTCCCTCATTTCTTTTCTTCGATTCTTCCCTCATTTCACTCTTCCATTCTTCCTGGCTCTTCTATCTCTTCCATTTCATCTCCTCTTTATTTCTTCCATTCTTCTCTTCTTCCCCAATTTCTTTTTTTTCTCCTTTCCCTCTCTCTTTCTCCCACCCTTCTCTTCTTGATTCATTCATTTTTTTCTTTCTTTAGTTTTACTATTTCTTTCATCTTCTTTTTTTTTGTTTCTTCTTCCATCTTTTTTTCATTGCTCTATTCTTCTAACTCTCTTTGTTGCTTTCATTTCCCGATTTCGGACCCGCCGTGATCTTTGTTACACACGCCCTTCTTTGGTGTTGATCGCGACTGCATTTTGTATTTTATAATTTTAAGTAGGTTAAAAAAATTGATGGGAGGGTTTGTTCAAGGGCGTCACCACCTAGGCGTGGGGAGGACCATGCACCCGGTCCTCCAAAGTTCACTTCACTACGCATCACATATTTTCCTAGGTTAAGGAGTGGTTGTTCTACAGCACTGGCCCACCTAGAGTGGAGGGCCACGTGACTGTTCGAAGTCCACGTACCAATTTGTTATTTTTAGGTTTAAAATAAAATCAGAGTGGTTCAAGTGCTGGCACGTGAGGGCTCCATCACGAAAGTGGACGACCAAAAAGTTCCCGTCCAAGTCGACTTTTCTTGTACCTAGTAGAGGTGGCCAACCTAGCTTAGAGTAACCCTAAAGCGCATGTTAGCCAACTCTAGCTTTAATCCGACTAATCCAGATTTGAAGGCTCATTTCGTAGATGGGGAGTCAGCTTCAAAAAGAAGGCATACGACCTAGTCATAGTCTTTGTTTTTATTCTTTTGTTTTGTGTTAATTCATCGATGAGTAGAAAAGGCAAAGAGTGATTGCAAAATTGAAGCCTAATGCCAAAAATTGGGAGGCGATTGGTCAAAGGTCCCTAAACCACTTAATCTCATTCATAAGGAAAGATATCAAGGTATTTGGTATTTGTTGCCATTCGCTCAATTCAAAATAAGACATTTAACTGTCATGTTGCATCTTTGCAATCGCATCACTTTCAACGCAAAGGATTCCAAGAAAACATTCGCTTCACTCTGACGCCAAGGCAACTTCAAGCAAACTAATTCGGCTCCTCACTCTGGGTTCCACCGAAAAGGCTTTTTACATAGATTCTGCGCTATAAACTCTAGCGTCTTAACTTTCAATGTCAATGTCTAATATTGATGATTGTTATAGAATTACATAATGGCTTCCCTCATCAGGAACACGAAGATAGCCACTCATCACTTCTGCCTCTTGTATATGATAGCATTGTAATTAACTATTAAAAATTCTTTTCCTTTTTTATTTGGTTTCATTTTTTTTATTTTTTCAGACACCACGCCGCACGCCGACGCCACGGCCGCCACGACGCCCGAAATACCGTCTGTGGTTACGCCCTACGACGCCGCGATGCGACGACGTCGCGATGCGACGTATTCCAGCCGACACCGTGGTTACCGCCCGTGTCACGTCAGCCGCATCGCCGTGATAGACGTGCGACCTAGACGCCGCCATGACGCCGCTTAAATGACCTTCTCCCCGTTGTGTGTGTGTTAGAGGTCCACATCACGCATATTAACCGCCCGATGATCTAATAGAAGGTGAGCTCCATCGCCCCATTAATGCTAGCCAATTGATCAATGTAAAGCCCAACAACGTTGTGGGAGAAAGGTCAAGGCATTTTATTATGATTATTATTGTCATGTCACATTTTTAGACCTAAGGTTTTTCCTCAATAATTCCCAAGATGAACACTGCGGTTACCAACAAAATTAGTATCCGGTGACATTTGATGTCAAAATGGAAATGATGCCTTCGTGGAGACATGGTTTTGAACAGTAAGGATTGGTATTAATGATAGCCTAAAACGAGTAGAACTATGGTGAGAAATTTGGGTTATGGAACCAAATTTGGATTACAAACCCGCTATATTGTTTGATATGTTAATGGTTTGAAGATAAAGTAATAGACGCTGGTCGTGCGAAATCCATTGCTTTTAATTTCATGGTATCGAGCGCTCTAGAAATTGATAAAGATGTTCAATTTCATATTCTATATCACCGTTAGGGAGCAAGTAGATGTTTTAAAGGGGGATCAGGGTTTCAAGTTTGGAAGGAAAAGATAAAGGAAATTTTGGAAATTGAGGGATTATGGACCCAGTGTCCGATGGAAGGAGAAAGTTCAGAATCACAGGAGTTCAAGGTCATATGTCACAAGAACAGCCAGTGAGGTTCTGAGTCCCTGAATGAAAGTACGCTTAGCCTCGGGAGGTGGAAGTTTCAGCATACGGATCCTTCAATGCGAAACTCGAGGAAGAGGACCTTGATACAGATGCTTTGACATCAAAGGTGGCCCAAGATTCTTTGAAGCTTAGAGGATGTCACCAAAGGAAATTTGGAAGTTTATGTTGAGAAACATATGAGGAAACCTCCTCAAAATGGATGCAATCGGATGGAGCTTAGACTTATCGAGGTTCCATGAAAATGAAGATTTAGGGCTATTTCTTCCGGTTCGATAACTTGATTGCGATGTTGAAGCGGTAGGAGTGCCTATGACCACGTAATTGCATTATCAATCTCTAAGGGTATTTCGCACCTTTGGATCACTTTCTAATGCTAATCAAATGTAGCTAAGTCATGGGATCTAAGCCGAAGAATGGTAAAACGAATCAGGTCAAAAGTCCGCTCTAAAGGAAGCTCTAAGAAGAACATGTTGGCGTTGTATATGGAAGTGGTATGAGCCGCAATGGTGACGATAAGTCCGTAATTGGGCCTTGTTTCCTATGCAATGCTTATGGGCATTTGAAGGTGACCATCCAAAGTTGAACAGCAGTAATAAATGTTTAATCATGGAAGGCTATGGTCATATAGCAATAAACCTGTCTTCAAGTCCTAAGGATTTTTCAAATCAAGGGCTAGTACAAATAGGCAGCAGGCAAGGGCTTTACTAGGGAAGGGTAACACTAGAGAAAGAAGCAAGAGTCTCCTGCGAATCAATGCATGCAGAGTATGTCAAGATTCCTCAAGAATTAGAAGAAGAGCTTGATGAGAACACCGAGGTAAGTATGTGTAATAATTTTAACAGCTTCTAAATGCAAACCATAAGAATGATGGGCTTTTTGTGCTAGATATGGATGCCGAGAAGTCAGCCAGTAAAGACCTCAAGCACCAAAGAAAGATCCTGCGTTCAGCTTTGTACAAAATGGGAAATGGCAAACTACAAAGAGTTGAAGAAGAAGGCTTGTTGGAGTTATTCGACAGAGGGAAAATCCTTGTATTGAGAAAGTATCAGGTGTTCAACACAGTCGAATTCATTGCCGCGATTGCTGATTTAAGCACAGCTGGCATTTTGAAAACTTGTATGTAAAGGATGCTTGAATAATGAAGTTAAATTCCTGGGTTGTGAAGAGTTATGCATTATTTGGTTTTTATAATGATGATATAAATAATGTTGTTAGTGGAATGTCAGGATCTTACCGCCTCTCCTCAATATGGCATGATGGGGACTCTGACATGTGCCAAGGAATGTTGCATTAATGGTGAAGAAAAGGGTTAATAAATGTGATCCGAAAACCGGGTAGAAAGTGCCTCTTTATCAGGCAAAGCTGCTTAATGGGGAAGCAACTAGGACTGCCATTTCCGTGACAGAAAACGAGCTAAAGAAGGCCGAACTGTGCATAAGGATTCTGCGGCGGGTCCACTAAACGTATCTGAGCATCTATGGCAAAAGATATTTTATCAATGCTCATAGATGATTTGACCTAAAAACTAAATGTTATAATTTCCTAAGAATCCAAAGATCAAGCGCTTGAGGCTTTTAAAACTATTTCAGTCAAGTTGGAGAGACAACCGGCAAAAAGAATCAAATGTCTAAGAAGTGACCTTAGGAGGTGAGTTTATTTCTTCAAGATTACCAAATATCAGGCGCAGGAAATGGGACTGTAAGGCAATTGACCCTTAGGTCACACGCCACAACAATGGAGCTTAAGGGAGCTGCTAAAAATAGAACCATTCGAAGGCCGTTAGGTGCTGCTCAACATTCAGGTATACCCAACTTCCTATGGGAAGAAGCAAGAAAAATCACCGCAGTTAGTTTATTCAGTACCAGAATCACCAAAGAGCTTAAATGGTAGAGTAGCAGATGAAATGTGGTATGGTAGAAAACCATCGCATGATATGTTTAAAAGTTTTGGTCGAAGCATATGTACATGTTCCAGATGAATAGAGGAAGTTGGATGATAGGATCACTATTGTGCTACCTTGTTGGATATGACAATCTATCTAAAGGGTCTGACAGGCGGATGTCGCAAGAAAGAAAAGTAGTGGTGGAGTAGAGATGTTTATTTTATTGAAAAATGCATACAAAGACAGGCGTTCGTAAGTATTCCTAAGCCATTTCAAATCGCATTTCAAGTGACTCCCTTCGAGCCTAAATATAGATGCTTTACGTGTTTGATGATGAAGATATTGAGGCAGAAGACAACCATTGCACTGTGCCAGAAGGAGAAAAAGGACAACCTATTTTGCCCATGGAAGGTGAACCTAGTAATTCAACAGGTGATTCACATGTTGAAATCCAAACAAATAAGGACTAAAAGAAGGAAAACTCAAGTAGAAAACCCAAAGAAGGGCGCTAACATTGACATAGAGAGGTTTGGCGTGGAAAGTTCGTGAAGAAGTATAAGACTTAGGAAAGAAGATCCAATTGATCCCGACAGGCTGGCGATGGTTTCAGCCCTGATGTGCCAACCTCTTATCAAGAAGCAAATGGCTAAGATGCAAAAATGTCGGAGACAAGCAATGGAAGACAAAATGATGCCACTCAAGCAGATTGTGCATCGCATGAGTTAGGTGACACCCCTAGCAATAAAAATATTGCGTGCGCAGTCGATCTATAAAACTAAAGACAAAATATGAAAGTCTCCTCAAATATACGCATTAGTTCTGGATGTGGGTTTTTCTAAGAAGGGTTACTCGGTTGAAACTTTTCTCCCATAAGAAAATTAGTAAGTGTGAGAATGTCGCTTAGCTATTGCTAATGTTATGAATTAGAGTCACATCATATGGATGTCGGCGATCACTTTCTCAATGCAACTTTAGAAGAAGAAATTTTTATGAACAAAGTCTCGGTTCGAGATGTCATAATAAAGTTTGAGGTTAAAGAAGAGTCGCTTCCACTGATTAAGGCAATCCCCAGACAATGGTATTTTGCATGGATCTTCCTAAAGGAAAAAGGTTTATAAACTGAAAAGGATGGGTAACATGTATGTGTTTCATCAAGGTATCGCAAATCGCGATTATCGCCTATACGCTGATCTATCAGATTATGGTATCTAATACGTAGAGTGCTTTATTTTGAAGGTAAAGATTCAAAATTGACTGACCTGGGGAATCCAAGGAAATTTTAGGAACTGAAGCTCTGCGTGAATAGAGATCAAGGAGGTTAACCTAAACAAAACAACAAATATTCAATCAATGTTGAAATCGTGCTAATACTAGACAAAGCCGCAAGGGTCAGCATTGTTCCTTGGTGTTGGGTCACGTGATATCAAACGATCTATATCTCTAAAACCGAAAGCATGAAGCAATGCGTGAGATGGAGAATACACCTTCGAGAGCTAATAGGATGCTTTGTTGCACGAAGTAATTGTACTCAAAGCCGACATTGCATTTTCTCGTAAGTCTAAGTAGATATAACAACAACTCGTAAACATCATCAAATACCGCGAAAAGAATATTGAGGTAATTTGAAAGGATCCGCGATGAGGGAATAAATATATGTCGAAAAAATCTTATCAGCCAAAGCGCATTTTGATGCGATTATAAGGACCCGCATTCCGGTAGTGAAGCCTTACATCGGTTTTCTCATAATTGGTGGTGGATCGCTATTCTGGAAATCTAAGAAACAATTCATTAGCCAGAATGTCCTCACCAAGTCGAAGTATGGAGTCGCCACATTAGTCGCTAAGGAGATTGTCCGGGCCGGCGACGCTTTGCGAACTTTATGCAGCATCGAGCAATCCAACACATCGTCACCGCTTTTGTGGATAGCATTGAGTCAGATTTCCATTACCAAAACCCCTCAGATTAATCGTGAGAACAAAAACATATTGAATTGTGGCTTCGTACCTTATCCGGATACGGCTGCCGAGGTTATATATCACTACTTTTATCGATCTCAAGACCAAATAGTGATGTGTTAACCAAGGCTTTTATCAGAAATAGATTCCATGGATTGAAAGGTCGCCTAGGAATTGCTAAATGGGGCAGAAGAACAAAATTATGACATGAAGATGGGAATGAAGGCTATTATGATTATTATTGTCATGTCACATTTTTAGACCTAAGGTTTTTCTCAGAATAATTCCTAAGAGGAACACCTGGGCGGTCATCACCAAAATTAGTATCCAGACATTTGATGCCTAAAATGGAAATGGATGCCTGCTTCTCTCGTGGAGACATTATTTTTGGAACGTGTAAGGGATTGGTGATGAATGATAGCCTAAAACGAGAGTAGGAATCCAAGGGTGAGAAATTTAGTTATGGAACCAGCCTTCCCGATTGCCAAACCTCGCTTGTTGTTCGATATGTTAATGGTTTTAAAGATAAAGTAAATAGACGCTTACCGCAATCCATTTTTAATTTTCAAGGCATCCCCCGCTGATTTAACCCCGACATCGCTATCAAATGAGCATGGTTCACAGAACCGAATCTCGAGCATCTTTCTCGAGAAGCCCATATTAATCGATTCCGCGAAATCTACAGAACCCCCAAATAAGGTGCGCTTGCCTATAGTTTTTCCCCGGTGGCACTTGTCAAACGCCTTTCTCGCGAAAAATCTCATGGCTACAAAGCAACAATATAGATCCCGACGGCCGTTCCCGCCGCTCAATCGAGTTCAACGGAAGATGTGGTCAATGGTTGGCGTCGGAATCAACTCGCTCGCGGAGGCCTGACTCTCCGGCCGCTTCTACCCAAATTAACCGCCGCCGAGAATCCCAAAGAAGCGTAATTTTGCAAAACACCGAATCGAACGGCGATTGTTCGTGATATCTGGCTCCCAGCGTGGGGTCACCCGCCTTTATATATGGGAAATGGTCCCGCTATTGGTCCACCGCAATGTGGAAACCTTCCTCGTAATGCCTCGCTGAACAAGGCACAAGATCGTATTATGGATTACCGCCTAATTTAAGCACTACCGTGATGCCATCCAGCAAGTCCGGGCTTTCCCATTGGCAAGATGTCATAGTTTTGTTCCACATCCGACCGAATTTCCAAAGATCGGGCCTTCGGTAAGGATAATGCCGCATGTGCACCCCGGAAAGGGTCAGAGAAGCCGCGGTAAGTACCGCCCCACCGCCGAGTGATATTCCCGTACCGACCGCTTTCTGGGCGAACCTCTTCGGCCATATCCTGATGACGCTCTGTGAGGTAAACATTTCCTTTGCCGCGGCCAGTATCGTACCGCTTTAGCTTTATGAAGATGCGTACCGTATGACGCGATGTGGGCTGCAGCGTATTCCCGCGGACTTTGGCGGGAGCTTCGCCATGAAGTTCCTTGCACCGTGATCAAAACCATTGATTAGCGCAAGGTTGTGTTCCCGAGGTCCGGTTACGCGCGGCTTATCCTAGCAATCTCTCACAAGAAATTCTGGGCATCGGGCCAACTCCACTGCTCCTCTAGTGTGGTGATACGTAAAATTTCCGCCAAGTCATCTATAAGCATCCGGCATAAGCCCCCTCGTGATGTTCATAATCCCACAACTCTACCGGGAGGCATATGAGTATGCTGCACCGGGGCTCCAATAACCCCGCCAAGCCAACTTGGCAAAGTGGTAAGCGTCCGAGTCATCTCCCTTTCATCCCTATTAGTTGTTCTCACCTAAAAGTGCTTCATCACATGCATATCCTCACTGTGCACCAAAGACATAGTCCAATTACACTAGAAGTGTTTTGACGACATGTATATCCCGCTTCAGCAATCTACACATAGTCCACCACACTAGAAAAGAAAGCAAAGAAAACATAAAAAGGAAAAGAGAAAAGAAGAAGGGAAGGGGGAAAAGAAGAAAAATCACACTAAAAAGAGAAGTGGGAAAGGTGGGAAAAGGATGGCAATAGAAAGAAGAAAAGGTGGAAAAAAGGGAAGGAAAAAGGGTACAAGAGAAGAGAAATGGAAAAGAAAAAGGAGGGAAAAGGGAAAAGGGGGAGAGGGTACGAAAAAGGGGAAAAGAGGAAAATAGGAAAAGGGAAAAGAAAAAGGAACATAGAAAAAGGGAAGGGAGAAAGGTGCACACCCACTCGGAATTTTGGTCCATTGTTTTTTACTTGTACCTGAGAAGTTGTTTTATGCCAAAACACCAAAATGGCCCCTAAAAGTCCACGCGGACCCGCTTTATCCTGATTTGCACAGTAGAGGTATGGCCAAAAAAATCATACCTGGTTTCTTCTCAAAATTTTTGTTTTTTTGTCAACGGTCCTTTTTTTCTCAATTGCTATTTTACCTAACTTTTCGGACGCGGTAGTTTTTTTCGATCGTTGTTTTTTGAGGAGCCACGCTGCTGTCTATCTTCCAAAAAACACATGGTTTAAATATTAGTATTAATGGAAAAACCCAAAAAAGTTGTTTTTTCCTTTTCAATATGTGTTGTTTTGTTTTCTCCACTTGTGCTTTTGTTTTGTTTTCTCTCCACTTGTAGTTTTTAGTTTTACATTGTTTCTTCCAAAATGATATGTAATTTTCAAGAAATTCATATGTATTATTTTAAAAATAATTGTTGTTTCTAAATGTTTCCACCTTCTCAAGTGTTGATATTTTGTCTCCATATGTAGTTTTAAAGGTGCCATTGTTTTCCATTATTGTTTTCCTCATAAAAAATATAGGTAATTTCAAAAAAAAATCTACAATGGTCTTTAAGAGAAAATTCATATATTGTTTTTACACAATATGGCAGGCATGTAGTTACCTATAAAATCTTTTGGCTGCTAAAAAAAAAAAATAAAAAGCATTATTATGATTACATAAGAAAAATAAATGTTGTTTTTAATATGTCTTTAACCAATCATGTAGTGACATGTGTATATATTTTCAAAAATAAAAATAAAAATCCATGATTCACAAGAGGGAATCTAGAAGGCAATTATAATCCATATTTTATTTAAACATGACATCGAGATCATTTCATTATTCTTCTTGTTTATTCAATTTAAGCATATCCACTAAGAAAGACTTTTAAATTGAACTCAACCAGTTCATTAAATTTAGGGCCTGTTTTAGAGGCCAAATTTCAATAATGCCATCATGGTGAAAAACAACCGGTTATAACCTAAGTTACAATCGTAATTATTATTGCAATAGAAGTTACAACCAAATTTGGGTCAGAGCTGAGATCAAAATTTTTAACACAAACTCAATCTTAAGCTGTAAAGAAAGCTTTTATTTTCGATCTTAACATACCAGAGAAGACCCGTACGTAAGAGATTTTATTTCGAATCGGCAACTGATAAAATAGAAGACACAAGTAGGAAAAAGTGTGCTGCCCCCTCGCTTTCGGGCAGCTCTCCAACTCCATTTTGCAGCCTTGGAAAGAAGAAAGCCACAATGTAAAGCAAAGAGAAACATCTAAAGAAGGATACCCTCGACCAAGAGAAACATCTAAAGCATCCATTTGTATCGAATACCCGCCGCGAGTATAAACAAGCAACCAATTTTAGACGCCAAAACCAAAGCGATGACTAAGAACTTTCCTATATAATAAAGACACGACCACTAACCGTAATAGGAGTACCGGAAGCCTAGAGCGTCTCGCCGAGCAGCGCATGCAGCCATATATGAAACCCCAGCATATAGGAGTTCTCGTTGCTTAATTCTACCACAACCCAAGTAGAATCAGCCTCGCGGTTGACAAGTCAACCCTGGGCAGCGGTTTGTAATCGTGATGGTAAGAATCAATTGTATACCGCGAAAGACATATGCTCACGAATTCTCTGATCCCATCCCAGCCCCAACCGCTTGTTTCCAATAATATTCCCTCAAATACTTCTAATCCGTATGCCTTCCTCGAACCAGCGAGTATCTGGGCTTCAAAAGCATACTCTACTCCATGTGCCTGCCAGGGCAGAGCCATCATGCGATTTGGCACGCCATAGCTGCTGCAGGCATTTTCCTGAGGGAACAAGGAGCCGGCCGATGTCCACCGGTTTACGTGACACCGCTTGCATGCGATAATATGGCCTCGGTCAATCCGTGGAGGTCACCAACGACTCTCAGAGGGACCTGATCCGGTGGTCTGGATCACCACCGGCGGCAAGATGCACAAGGTGCATGCCTGATACCTTCCGTGGCACCATAGCCATTCAAGGGAAAGGAAAACACAAAAGCCGCTAGGGAGGGAAAAGAAAACAAGGTACGCTAAGTTAATCCGAGGCAACCAATGAAATTACGTGACATGGATCGTATTATCTAGCATTGATCTCACCGCCAATCTCCACCACAATTCTAAGGGCCAATAAGAGAATAGGAGGGAGATCAAGACTATGCCATCCATCTAAGGAATGACATAAAACTTACCGCTTGGATGTATTATTTAAACTCAAAAAATACTAGGGAAATTGTTTTAAAATGTCCCATATTTCGAGGTACTTATGAAAATGCCCCTATATTATAAGAAATGCCAAATTGCTCCCTAATGGGAACGCCAACCGATGACGAGCAAAGTTTTATGGAGATGGACAAGTTCTAGAGTATGTCCCAACTAATCTTTGCTGCAAATAAAACTTTTAGGATTACCCATACCCTCCAATGAATCGACATTATTAAAACTTCTTATACTAGAAGTTTTACACCACTGCTCATTTAATCCTAGAGATTTACCTGAAACCCTATGTAAGTTGGCATCTTTTTCAATTTGAAACCGACAATGACCACTTTAAGATCAAGAATTATCATCTACAATGATAATCCTTCAAAAACTCCATTATGTTTCGGGATAAAACTTTGATGTCACTTCTCCCAACAAGTAGTTCTTGAACAATCAAGTAGTGAAATAAATTCATTAAGGATCAAATTAAAAGATTCGTTTAACTCCGCCTCTAACCAAGGGAACAAGATAATTTCATAAATGTTTATCATATTTCCGCGTAAAATTGGTGCGCCCGTGCCTATTCTATATTAAGCAAACTTCACTTTGGGAACTGAATCCATACTAATTAATATAGCTGGAAATAATAACAAATAGCTCTCGCAAGTACATTTGGCTTCCTAAAGGCATAAAACAAACTCTGACCTCGGTGTGGAAGTAGACAATCATTAGTCTGCTTTACATCAGATCTGTATAGTATATCACTCTAGAGGACTGTGTTGACGTTTTAAGATGGACCCTTAACACCTTCCGAAAAGTAGTTTGCCCCAAATGTCCCTTCCATATGGTCCCTCAAGCAACTAATGGGTAATGTCTCCCTAATCCATAAATTGGCTCTTCAATGATCGAGAAATGATCGACTCAGTGGCATGTCGAGCCCAGTGGCATGTTTGAGCCACCCTGTATGCTGGAGCCTTGGTGGCACGCTGGAGCCCAGGTGGCATGTTGGAGCCTAGGGTGGCATGCTTGAGCCTAGGTGGCATGCGTTGAGTCCACTGCAGGCTGCTCAGGCACCTGGCATCCAGGGTGGGTACGTTGAGCCCAGGTGCATGTTGGTTCCCTGGCGCATTGCTTGAGCCAATTTTGGAATGTTTGAGCCAACGAAGAAGCATGTTGGAACCCATGTAGATAGTTTGGGCCAATCTTGGCACGCTAGACTGGGTGGCATGTTGGAGCCAATCAGACACAGTTAGGAGCCCACCTTGGCATATTTGGGCCCAGGTGGTACGTTGGAGCCTAGGTGGCATCGCTTGAGACCATGTGGCATGTTGGAGCCTAGGTGGCATGTTCGGACTATGTGGCACATGTTGAGACTGGTGGTGATAAGCTCAAACACCTGGTGACGTTTTAGCCCAGGTGGCATGCCTGAGCCCACAGGTGCATGTTTGAGCATTGCTGGAACCTAGGTGGTGGACATTTGAGCCACCATGTTTAGCCTAGGTGGCATGTTGAGCCTATAGATAGTTTGAGCCCACCTGCATGTCTAAGCCCAGGTGGCATGTTGGAGTCTAGGTGTCATGCTGGAGCCTAGGTGGCATTTTGGGAGTCTAGGGTGGGCGGTTTGAGCAATCTTGACGTTTGAGCCACCTGACATGTTGGAGCCTAGGTGGCATGTTGGAGCCCACTGGATGTTTGAGCTTCACCTGCATATTTGGGCCTGGGATGGCATGTTGGAGCTCAGGATGGCATCACACACTATGTGGCATGTTGAGCCTAGGTGGCATGTTCGACTATGTGGCATGTTGGAGACTAGGTGGCATGTTGGCCGCAGGTGGCCTTGGGATGTTTGGATTAGGTGGAGCGTCAGTCTGCGGCATGTCGGAGCCACCTGGGTGCTGTTGGAACCCGTGGCATATTGGAGCCATCTTGAGATGTTTGAGCCACCTGGCATGTTGGATCCTAGGTGGTACGCGTTGGAGCCCACGGCATGTTTGAGCCGCACCTGGAAATGTTGTAAGGCTAGGTGGCATATTGGAGACTATGTGGCATGTTGGAGACTAGTGCATGTGTAACCTATAAGGAGAGCCTAAGTGGTGACATGGCATGCTACAGCAAGGCCGTTTTGACTAGGCCAAAAATGAAAAGATGTCCATCTCTCGTCTTTTTATCAAGATGTTGGCAAAATTTTGACGGACATGGCTAGATGGTGGTGACATGATGGCGATGATCAGACTCCATGCAAGAAATATGATGAACCTTTGAAATTTTGGTAGAGGAGTTTCATAAGCGAATAGAATAAAGGGATCTCAAGAACTTAAAGCGCCATTAATAATTTCCCCAACTTTGGTCCCGTGCCGACTGAAGGTTTTTAGGGCTCACTGGCCTCAATGCCCTCCCACTACCTCACATATCAGGCAAGATCCTATCCACCGCTAGGTATGGCTCTCCAAAATGCAAACCCCTGCGGCCTTGCCGTGTTATCAGGGTTTACGCTTGTGGAAAGCCAAAACGCGATCGCTGTAATTTGGGACCGTGTACCTTTTCAACATGCATGAGCCATGGCAAATCGGGGCCAACAGACTTTTGATCTATTGGCTTATCCCAATCATTTCGTAAAAATTTGCTACTACAAAATGTGTTCTTGACTTCTAATTCATGGATACCTGAGGAGGATAAATCCAAACCCCATTTCGCCAGCTTATCGCTTTTTATTAACCCGCAACTTCTAATTCATGCCTCGGCGAATCAATAAAACTCAATTCCTCCATAACGTGAAACTCCTACAATAACTCCATAACGACAAAAGCTGGAGGCCATACCAAAGTCGGATTGGACCAGATCTTGCACACGTCAGCGAGGTAGTGGAGGAAGTATTGACGCCGGCCTCTAAACCTTCCGCATAGCCCACTCCAGCGTCCTTCCGAAGTCCCCGCCACGACGCGCAACCTCTCCCACCCTAACCGTGATCCGACCGCCAACGATCAAACATCGACATTACCCCGGAGACCAAGTTTCGTGGGCGTAAGACCACCCCCGCCTAGGAAGCCAGCAGCTCATGTCCAACACTTCAGTACCCGCCCCAGCTTTAAAGTGTAATGCCGCGACGCCCGTGCTCTTCGACCCCGTAAAATCAAGTCCCCAGTGTGGGTAATTTCGCTGTTTCGACGACATGGCTAAGTCAAATTCCATTCCCGAAAGCCTTTGCACGCCTCAACGACAAAACACTTGGGTTTCACCCGCCGACCAAGTAGACGCTATGTTTGATATGCGTTCCCCTCCTCCCGCATAGATCTTGATTTTAACCTGCTCGGCAAGTTACTTCGGAAGCTGGATCTCAAATCTACCGGATAGGGGAAACCGGTTCCTCGAAGGGAGGCATTGGCATTTACCCTCCCTGAGGAGCACCGGTAGGAAAGCCTCGCCGGTAAATCCAAGCAAACCCCATTTCGCCAGCTTATTGCTTCTGTTTCAACCTGCGTACCGACCATGTTCCGCGCACCGACAACCGATTCATAACGCAGTCCCTACAATAACCCGGCAAAGGCACAGGTTTACGCTTTTGGAGGCCATACCTCTAGTCACCGGGACCGTGATCTGCATACAATGTCATGAGGTAGTGGAGGCATTGACGCCGCTTCCCTAAAACCTTTCCGTAAGGCCGAATTCCAAAGGTCCTCTCTCGTGGAAGGTCCCCGCCATTTACTCGCAATCCCACCCCTAAATCGACCTGACCGCCAATCCGGCTCTCAAACATCGACATTACCTCGAGACTGGGGTTTCTCGTGGGCGTAAGACCACCGGCCCATCTCCCCTCGGCCAACCCTTTCTCGAGATCCATATCCTGTGGGTCCGCCTCCCCTTGGTGTGAGAAAGCCGCCAAGAAAGTCCCCGCCCGGTTCGAGTCAGGGAAGTATGTCACCAAGATTAAGTTCTTTCCCCGTGATCCCCATTCTATTCCTCGCCAAACTCCTCTACCAAAAATTTCAAAGGTTATCAATATATTTCTTGCATAAAGTCCTAGTCATGTCCATGTCACCATCATCCGCCATGTCACCTAAAATCTGCCAACATCACCCAATGAAAAGACCAAAGATGGACATCTTTTCATTTTTGACCTAGTCAAAACTTGATTCAGTACTTGGCATGCCATGTCACCACTTGGGGTGTCTAGGGTGGCATGCTTGAGACTTAGGTGGGAGATGCCCGAGCCACCTTGGCATGTTGGAGCCTAGGATGGCATGTTGGAGTCAAGGCGGGTATGTTGGGAGCCCCCTGGCATGTTTGAGCCTAGGGTGGTATGCTTCCAGCCACCTTGGCATGTTGGAGCCCACGTGGCATTATATGTTTGGTCGGCATGTTATTTCCAGGCGGCATGTTTGAGCCACCCTTGACATGTTTGGAGCCTAGGGTGGCATGTTGGAGCCACCTTTGGCATGTTGAGCCTAAGTGAGCTCCATGGCATGTTTGAGCCCAGTGGCATGCTTGAGCAACCTAGGAATGCTGGAGCCTAGGTGGCATGTTGGTTTCCACGCAGCATATTTGAGCCACCTCTAAGTGTGTTGGAGCATAGGTGGTATTGCTAAGCCCGCTGCGGGTACGTTTGAGCATGTTGGAGCCTAGTTGGCATAAGCTGGTTTTCACCTTGGGCATTTCTTTGGTTCGTGTGGCATGCTCTGGTTTCACCTTGGCATAAGCTGGACCACGCAAAGGCCAAGCGGAGCCCACGCGGCATGTTTTTCCTGGAGCCCAGGGTGCATGGTTGGAGCCTAGGTGGGCATAAGCAAGCTGCTCAATTTTGGCATGTTTGAGCCACCGGCATATGTTTAAGCCTAGGTGGGTATGTTGGAGCCCTGGCATGCTCAGCCACCTTGGCATGTTGGAGCTCACGTGGCATATTTGGAGCCACCTTGGCAAGTTGGGAGCATAGGTGGCATGTTAGAGCCCACGGCATGTTTCATCATGTTGGTTTTCCTTAGTTGGTGAGTGTTGGAGCCACCTTGGCATTTTGAGCCTAGGTGAAGAGCGTTTGGATTTCACCTTGGCATGCTGGAGCCCACGGGCATTGGCGGAGTCCACGCGGGCACTGCTCTTGGTTTCCAGCGGCATGTTGGAGCCTAGGTGGCATGTTTGGGGCCCACCTTTGGGCATGTTTGAGCCACCTCGAATGTTTGAGCCTAGGGTGGCATGTTGGAGCCTAGGGTGGCATGTTGGAGCCTAGGGTGGCATGTGAGCCACCTGCATGTTTGGACCCTAGGGTGGCATATTTGAGCCACCTCGCATGTTGGAGCCCACATGGCATGTTGGAGCCCACGTGGCATTGAGCCACCTGGCATGTTTGAGCGCCGCTGGAGCCTAGGGTGGTATAGTTTTTCTGGAGCCACCTTGGCATGTTGGAGCCTAGGGGTGGCATGTTGGAGACCACATGGCATAAGTTTGGAGCCACCTGGCATGTTAGGAGCCTAGTGGCATGTTGAGCCTGCATGGTATGCTGGAGCCACCTTGGCAAGGAGCATAGGTGGCATATTGGGAGCCCGCGCGGGCATGTTTTGGAGTTAACGCTAAGCCCTAGGTGGCATGTTTGGAGCCATTTTGTCATGTTGGAGCCTAGGTGGAGCCCACATGGCATGTTGGAGCCCACGCAGAGCATGTTTTCCTTGGAGCCACCTTGGCATGTTGGAGCCTAGGTGGCATGTTGAAGCCCATGTGGCATGCTTGGAGCCACCTTGTCATGTTGGAGCCTAGGTGGCATGTTTTGGAGCCACTCCCCATGCTGGAGCCCCAGGCAATGCTTGGAGCCTCACGTGCGGTGATGTGTTTGAGCCCCTTTGGCATGCGTTTGAGCCTAGGTGGCATGTTCCGAGAGACTATGCGGGTGCTGTTGGAGACTAGGTGGCATGTTGGCTTAGGGGTGGCCTTGGGATGTTTGGAGCCTGTGGAGTAGCCGGGCCCGCTGGGTACGTTTGGAGCCACCTTGGCATGTTGGAACCCTCGCGGTGGCATATTGGAGCCATCTTGGTGATGTTTGAGCCTACCTTGGCATGTTGGATCCTAGGTGGCATGTTGGAGCCCACTGCATGTTTGAGCCACCTTTGAAATGTTTTAAGGCTAGGTGGCATATTGGAGACTATGTGGCATGTTGGAGACTAGGTGGCATGTGTGTAAACCCATGTGGCACTCCAAGTGGTGACATGGCATGCCAAGAAAGCAAGGCCAAGTTTTGACTAGGCCAAAATGAAAAGATGTCCATTCCCGGCCTTTATTGGGTGATGTTGGCAAATTTTGGATGACATGGGCTAGATGGTGGTGACAATGGACATGATGACTAGGACTCTATGCAAGAAATATGCGATAACCTTTGAAATTTTGGTAGAGGAGTTTGGCAAGGAATAGAACAAAGGATTCAAGAACTTAAAGCCGGACACACCTCCCCCAACTCCTAACCAAAGCCAGGACCGGAAGGTTTTAGGGCTCCCACCGGGCCTCAATGCCCTCCCCACTCACCCTCATGACATTGTGCAAGATCCTCGTCCAATCTGGGCTAGGCCTCCAAATGCAAACCTCGCGTAGCTCTTGCCAAAGTTATTGTAGGGTTTACGCTGTGGAGGCCAAACGTGGTCGGCCAGAAATTTGGACCGTACCTTTTTCGAACATGCATGCAGAGCCATGGTAACCGAATAACAGACTTTGGATCTATTACGATCCCTAATCATTTCGCAAAAATTTGCTACAAAATGTGTTCTTGACTTAATTGCGACACCGGAGAGATGTAAATCCAAACCCCATTTCAGCTTATTAAGCTTGTTTTCAAATCGCAGCTTTCTCGACCATGCCTCGTGCAATCAATAAAACCGACCTCCATAACGAAACCCTACAATAACCTAGCAACGACGGTTGGAGGCCATACCCTAGTCGTGATTGGACCAGGATTCGCACAATGCCGCGCGAGTGTAGTGGAGGGCATTGACGCGCTTCCCAAAACCTTCCGGCGCCCCCACCCAAAGCATCCCCGAAGCGTCCCCGCCACCTGACCGCAATCCCTCCCACCCCCTAATCCCAGATCCGACCGCCAATCCGGACTCGGTAAAACATCGACATTACCCTCGAGACTAAAGCTGTGGGCGTAAGACCACCCCTCTAGGAAGCTTCAAAGTAGCTCATGTCCAACACGCCGCAGTGAATTGGCCTTAGCGTAGGGTGCAGACACGCCATGTAGAGTGGTTCGTTTCTTTTGTCAAAGAAAATGACCGCGGTAACTTGGTCCAGGGTAATTCTCGGGCCGCTTCTGACGACATGGCGAAGTCAACCTTATTCCCGGAGCGCCTTTTGTATCGGCCTCGAATCCACAAAACACTTGGGTTTCTACACTCCGCCGACCGCAGGATCTTTTAAGGTTTGATATGTTCTCCCGCATTGCATCTTGATTTTTTTAACCCCGTCAAGCAAGCTAATACTTGGAAGCGCGGATTCAATCCGGGCTTGATAGGGGAAAAACCTGTTCGGAAGGGAGGCATTGGCATTTGTATGCCTCCTCGAGGAGTATAATCGGTAGAAAGCCCGCTTCTTGAAATCCAAACCCCATTTCGTCGGGCTTATTGTTTATTAACCGCAGCCTCGACCATGTCTCGCGTAACCGAAGAACCGACTCCATAACGTGAACCCTAAGCACACCGCAAGGCACGTGGTTTACGCTTTGGGAGGCCATACCCCAGTCGCATTGACCACAGGATCTTGCACACGTCACATGAGGTAGTGGGAGGGCATCGACGCCGGCCCCAAAAACCCTTCCGTAAGGCCTCGACCCAAAGGTCCCTTCCGAAGTCCTCGGCCACCTGACGCAACTCTCCCACCCCGAATCGTGACTCGACCGGGCTAACTGGACTCCTAAAACATCGACATTACCCCCTCGAGACCAAGTTTCAGGCGTAAGACCACCGCTCCATCTCGGCATAACCTCGAGATCCATCTCCGTGTGGGTCTCCGCCTCTCCCCTTTGCGAGAAAGTTTGTGTCCCGCCCGGTTCGAAAGTTGTGGAAGTATGCCTACCATTAAGTTCTTCCCGATCCCTCTATTCTATTCCTTGCCAAACTCCTCTACCAAAATTTCAAAGGTCTATCATATTTTGCATAAAAGTCCTAGTCATCATGTCCATGTCACCATCATCATCCTGCCAGCGTCACCTAAAATTTGGCTAACATCACCCAATGAAAAAGGCACTCAAGATGGACATCTTTTCATTTTTGACCTAGTCAAAACTTGACCTTGCTTTACTTGGCATGCCATGTCACCACTTGGGGTGTCTAGGCGGCATGCTTGAGACTTAGGTGGCATGCCCCCAGCCAATCTTGGCATGTTGGTTATTTCCGGGATGGCATGTTGGAGCCCTGTAGTATGCTGGTTTCACCTTGGCATGCTTCTGGAGCCCAGGCAGTACGTCGTTTACCTGGCATGTTGAATTAATGGCATTATATGCTTCCGGTTCCGGTGGCATGTTGGTTTCCAGTGGCATGTTTGAGCCACCTTGACATAAGTTTGAGCCTAGGTGGCATGTTGGAGCCACCTCGGGCATGTTGGAGCCTAAGTGAGCCCTGCAAGATGGCATGTTTGAGCCTAGGTGGCATGTTTGAGCAACCTAGAATGCTGGAGCCTAGGTGGCAGCATGTTGGAGCCCACGCAGCATTTGGTTTTCACCTGGCAAGTTGGCTATTGTGGGTGGCATGTTGGAGCCCGCTGGCATGTTTGGAGCATGTTGGAGCCTAGTTGGTATAGCTGGTTTCACCTTGGCATTTTTGAGCCTAGGTTATGTTTGAGCCACCTTGGCATAAGCCGGAGCCCACGTGGCATTATGGAGCCCACGCGGGTACGTTTGAGCCTAGGTGGTATGTTGGTTTAGGTGGCATGTTTGAGCCCACCTCAGAGCGTTTGAGCCACCCCGCATGTGCTTGCCTCCCAGGTGGCATGCAGTTGGGAGGCCCACCGCGCGGTCATGCTTGAGACACCTTGGCATGTTGGAGCTCACTGCAGATATTTGAGCCACCCCGGCAAGTTGAGCATAGGTGGCATGTTAGAGCCCACGCGGGTACGTTTCAAAGATGTTGGAGCCTAGTTGGAGATGTTGGAGCCACCTTGGCATTTTGGAGTCATAGGTGGTGCATGTTTGAGCCACCTTGGTATTGTGGCTGGAGCCCACGCGGCATTGCGGAGTCCTCACGGCATGTTTGAGCCTAGGTGGCATGTTGGAGCCTAGGTGGCATGTTTGGGCTCACCTTGAGCATGTTTGAGCCACCTCAATGTTTGAGCCTAGGTGGTATGTTGGAGCCTAGGGTGGCATTGGAGTTTGGGTGGCATGTGTGGTTTCACCTTGATGTTTGACCCTAGGGTGGTACATTTGAGCCACCTTGGGCATGTTGGGAGCCCACATGGCATGCGTTGGAGCCCATCGCGGGTATGTTTGGAGCCTTCACCTTGGCATGTTTGAGCCGCCAAGCTGGTTTCCAGGGGTGGCATGTTTGAGCCACCTTGGCATGCTGGAGCCTAGGTGGCATGTTGGAGACCACATGCTGTTTGAGCCTACCTTGGCATGTTAGAGCCTAGGTGGTATGTTGGAGCCTGCATGGTGAGCGTTTTTGGACACCTCGCAAGGAGCATAGGTGGCATATTGGAGCCCGCTGTGGGCATGTTTGAGCACGCTGGAGCCCCAGGGTGGCATGTTTGAGCCATTTTGTCATGTTGGAGCCTAGGTGGAGCCCATTACGGCGTTGAGCCTTACTTGGTTAGGCCTTGAGCCACCTTGGCATGTTGGAGCCTAGTGTGGCATGTTGAGTCTATGTGAGATGTTTGCTCACCTTGTCATGTTGCCTAGGTGGCATGCTTGGAGCCACCTTCGCGATGTTGGAGCCAGTGGCATAAGTTGGGAGCCCACGTGGTGAGCTGTTTGAGCCCCTCTTGGTGGCTGTTTGAGCCTAGGTGGCATACGTTAGAGCCACTCAGTGGCATGCTGGAGCCTAGGTAAGGCGTTTGAGCCAACTTGGTATACTTAAGCCTAGGTGGTATAGTTGTGAGCCACCTTGGCATGTTAGAGCCTTAGGTGGCATGGTGAGCCCACGGGTAGAGCTAGCTAGTTTGGTTTCACCTTGGCATGCTGGTTTCCCAGGGGTGGCATGCTGGTTTCCAGGGTGGCATAGCTCTGAGCCCACCGGGCATGCCTTGAGCCTAGGTGGCATGTTGAGCCTGGGGATGGCATGCCTGCTTCACCCTGGCATGTCTCGAGCCTAAGTTGCATGTTGGAGCCACCTTGGCATGTTGGAGCCTAAGTGAGCCCTCGCATGGCATGTTTGGAGCCTATGTGGTGAGCAGTTTGAGCCACCTAGGAATGTTGGAGCCTAGGGTGGCATGTTGGAGCCCACGCAGAGTATATTTGAGCCACCTGGGCAAGCTGTATACAGGTGGCATGCTGGAGGTGGCATGTTTGAGCACGCTGGAGCCTACGCGGGCATGTTTGGAGCCATTTTGTCATGTTGGAGCCTAGGTGGCATGTTGGCTTCACCTGGCATGTTTGAGCCTAGGTGGCATGCTGGTTTCACCTTGGCATGTTGGAGCCCAAGTGCAAAGGTTTGGTTTCACTGGCATGTTAGGAGCTCAGTGGCATGTTGGAAGCCCATGTGAGATGTTTGAGCCACCTTGTCATGTTGGAGCCTAGTGCGGTATAGTTTGGAGCCACCTTGGCATATTTGGGCCTAGGTGGCATGTTGGAGCCTAGGTGGCGCTGGAGACTGGTGTGGCATGTTGTGATGAGCCTAGGTGGCATGTTCCGAGACTATGTGGCATGTTGGAGACTAGGTGGCATGTTTCAGCCACCTTGGCATGTTTTAGCCTAGGTGGCATGTCGTATTCACCGCATGTTTGAGCATGTTGAACCTAGGTGGCATATTTGACAATTGGCATGTTTTAGCCTAGGGCATGTTGGCCCTATGTGGTATATTTGACACCTTGGCATGCCCAAGCCTAGGTGGCATGTTGGAGTCTAGGTGTCATGTTGAGCCTAGGTGGCATGTTGGAGTCTAGGTGGCGGTTTGGAGCAATCTTGAATGTTTGAGCCACCTTGACATGTTGGAGCCTAGGTGGCATGTTGGAGCCTACGTGGTAGATAGTTTGGAGCTACCTTGGCATATTTGGGCCTAGGTGGCATAAGCTGGAGCCTAGATGGCACGCTGGACACTATGTGGCATGTTGGAGCCTAGGTGGCATGTTCGAGACTAGTGGCATGTTGGAGACTAGGTGGCATGTTGGCTTCTTAGGTGGCCTTGGGATGTTTGAGCCTGGGTGGAGTGTCAGTCCCCGGTGGCATGTTTGAGCCACCTTGGCATGTTGGAACCGTGGGTGGCATATTGGAGCCATCTTGGTGAGGCTAAGTCCGTCTACCTTTGGCATGTTGGATCCTAGAGGTGGCATAAGCTGGAGCCCACGCGGCATGTTTGGAGCCACCTTGGAATGTTTAAGGCTAGGGTGGGTGGCCATTTGGGAGCAGACTATGTGGCATGTTGTATAATTAGGGTGCATGTGCAACCCATGTGGCACTCCAAGTGGTGACATGGCATGCCAAGAAAGCAAGCAAGGCCAAGCTCTGACTAGGCCAAAATGAAAAGATGTCCATCTTCTGCCCTTTATTGGGTGATGTCAGTAAATTTTGCATTTTATACATGGCTAGATGGTGGTGACATGGACATGATGACTAGACTCTATGCAAGAAATATGATAACCTTTGAAATTTTTGGTAGAGGAGTTTGGCATGCTGGAGCCCTACAAGGGCATGTTTGAGCATGCCGGAGCCTGGGCCGCATGTTGGAGCCAATCTTTGCTATTTTGGTTTCCAGGGGTGGCATGTTTGCTTCACCTTATAAGTTGGGATTACGTGGCATTATGGAGCCTAATGGTACGCTCGGAGCCACCTTGGCATGTTGGAGCCTAGGTAAGCATGTTTGAGCCCAACCTTGGCATGTTTGAGCCAATCGGGCATAAGCTTAAGCCTAGGTGGTATGTTGGAGCCTCAAGGCAGCATGCTTGGAGCCACCTTTGGTGATAAAGTTGGAGCTCACGGGCATATTTGAGCCACCTTGGTGCTGGAGCATAGGGTGGCATGCTAGAGCCCACGGGCATGTTTCAACATGTTGGAGCCTAGTTGGTGAGCCAAAGGTTGGAGCCACCTTGGCATTTTGAGCCTAGGTGGCATGTTTGAGCCACCTTGGCATAGTTGGAGCCCACCTGGCATATGAGTCCACGCGGGCATGTTTGGAGCCTTAGGTGGCATGTTGGAGCCTCTTAGGTGGCATGTTTGGGGCCTTACCTTGGTGATGTTTGAGCCACCTCAATGTGTTTGAGCCTAGGTGGCATGTTGGAGCCTAGGTGGTATGCTGGTTTGTGTGGCATGTGGCTTCACCTTGGCATGCTTGGACCCTAGGTGGCATATTTGAGCCACCTTGGCATGTTGGAGCCTACATGGCATGTTGGAGCCTACGTGGCATGTTTGGAGCCACTCCTGGCATGTTTGAGCGCTGCTGGAGCCTAGGTGGCATGTTTGAGCCACCTTGGCATGTCAGGAGCCTAGGTGGCATGTTGGAGACCACATGGTATAGTTTGAGCCACCTCGCCGTGTTAGAGCCTAGGTGGCATGTTGAGCCCCGTGATAGAGCAAGTTTGAGCCTACCTTGGCAAGGAGCATGGGGTGGTATATTGGAGCTCATGGCATGTTTGAGCACGCTTGAGCCCTAGGTGGTACATGTTTGAGCCATTTCGTCATGTTGGAGCCTAGGTGGAGCCCACATGGCATTGCTTGGAGCCCACGGGGAGTTTGAGCCACCTTGGCATGTTGGTTTCCCCAGGGGTGGCATGTTGAAGCCCATGTGCTAGTTTGAGCCACCTTGTCCCATGTTGGGAGCCTAGGTGGTGCATGTTTGAGCCACTCTCGCATGTTGAGCCTAGGTGGCATGTTGGAGCCCACGTGAGATGTTTGGAGCCCCTTGGCATGTTTGAGCCTTAGGTGGCATGTCTCGGTGACTATGTGGCATGTTGGAGACTAGGTGGCTGCTGCTGGCTCTCAGGTGGCCTCGGGATGTTTGAGCCTAGGTGGAGTGCTGGGGCCCGTGGCATGTTTGAGCCACCTTGGCATGTTGGAACCTCGCGGTGGCATATTGGAGCCATCTTGGTGATGTTTGAGCCTACCTTGGTATGTTGGATCCTAGGTGGCATGTTGGAGCCCCACGCGGGCATGCTTTGGAGCCACCTTGGAATGTTTAAGCCAGGTGGCATATTGGAGACTAAGTGTGGCACATGTTGAGACCAGGTGGCATGTGCAACCCATGTAAAATCTGTATGGACATGGCATGCCAATAAGAGTAGCAATAAGTTTACCATTTAGGCCAAAATGAAGATGTTCATCTCTCGGGTTTTGGTGTGATGTTGGCAAATTTTGATGACATGGTTAGATAGGGGAGGACATGACATGATGACCAGGACTCTATGCAAGAAATATGATAACCTTTGAAATTTTGGTAGAGGAGTCAAGGCGAATAGAATAAAGGATCAAGAATCCTTAAAGCCGACACATCTCCCCAACCTCAACTGTGCCAGATCGGAAGGTTTTTAGGCTCCGCTCTTCCGCCTCAATGCCCTCCCACTACCATGACATTGTGCAAGATCCCCGTCCAACTGGCAGGGTATGGCCTCCAAAATGCAAAACCCCTCGTGCCTCGCTGTGTTATTAGTAGGTTTACGCTAGGAGGCCAAAAACGTGGTCATTGCACTTGGGATCTCGTGTACCTTTTCTAACATGCATGTGCAGAGCTATTAAGTAACCGAATAATGTGACTTGGATCTATTGGCTAACCTGTAATCATTTCAGAAAATTTGCTACTACAAAATGTGTGTTCTTTTGACTTCTAATTGCGACACTGGAGGAGGATAAATCCAAACCCGCTTCTCGCCAGCTTCTATTGTTTCTTGTTTTCAATCAGCAATACCTCATGCCTCAAGTGCAAATCAATAAAACTCACCTCCATAACGAAACCCTACAATGTAACCCAGCAACTATCGTGGTTGGAGGCCATACCCCAGCTCCATTGGACCAGGATCTTGCACAATGTCATGAGGCAGTGGGAGGGCATCGACGCCGCCCCCAAAACCTTCCGTACAGCCCCACCCAAAGGTCCTCTCGAAGGTCCCTTGGCCACCCGGACGGGCAAATCCCCTCCCACCCTGAATCGCGGATCCGACTCGCCAACGGACTCGAAAACACCACATACCCCCGAGACTGGTTTCAGTGGCAGAAGACCACCCGCCTAGGAAGCCAAAGCAGCTCTGCGTCCAACACGCTCATAGTGAATTGGCCTTTAGCTTTAGGGTGCGTATCATCGCCATGTAGAGGGTCTGTTTCTTTGCTGCAAAAATGACCGTAACTTGTCCCTAGGGTAATTTCGCTGTTTCGATCTACATGGCTTAAGTCAAATCTCCATTCCGGAGCTTCCTTTGTAACGCCTTCTAAACCCAAGTCCAAATGCCTCCCTACCTTTTAACCCTGCTACTGCGTTTATTCCACCTGATAGAAAACCAAGAGGCACCCTGGGAGGGAGCAAATTGGGTAGGGAAAGCTTCCTCGTAGCTTCTGGGTGAAATCCAAAACCCCCATTTCTTTGGCTGGCCATTATTGCTTAACCGCAGCCTTCGACCATGTCTCAAGTGCAATCGAATAAAACTCGACTCCATAACGCAAACCCTGGGCCAAATAACCGCAAGGCAATGTGGTTTACGCTTTGGGAGGCCATACCCTAGTCGATTGGACCAGGATCTTGCACAATGTCAAGGAGGTAGTGGGAGGCATCGACGCCGCCTCTAAAAACCTTCCGTATGTAGCCGACCCCAAAGGTCCTCTCCGGAAGGAAGTCCCCTCGGCCACTCTGACGGGCACCCTCCTAAATTTCAACGCATTCGAATTTCGCCAAACGGACTCAAAATACCTACATACTCGAGTACTGGGGCGTTTCGCGGGTCAAAGGCGTCGCCGCGCCGGTTCTCGCTAAGATATTAAGTTTCGATTTTATTTTGGCTCTTTTGGCATTTGATGCTCTTT